>JAHBCN010009884.1:0-15000 GCA_019359885.1 Listronotus oregonensis
GTATTTTGCTGAGACCCAACGGTTCAAAAGTTAGAGGGGGGCGACGGACTTTATGTCCTCACTGTATAATAAAATCTAATAAAATTACCAAGACAATCAAAACATTTACCAATATTTAAAATAGCACTTGTACAATATGAATTTACATAATTAAAAATCATATCAAAATATAAAACATAATAATTACAATTATTACGTTAAAATAACAAGATATAACTTTAAGATGCGTATAGTCTGTCTCAAAGTATACCGTGTTAGCTCTTGTCTTCATTTATGTTATAGCTGCCGCCAGCAATAAAACTGCGGATCGGTAGGGATTAAAGGACAGAACATTAGGGACGGACTTTAATATAATAAAGATTTATAATTTATTGTTTATTTAGGTAAGTATATTCTTAAAATTACATTAAGAAATTAAATATATGCCAAGTTTTAATAAATTTATAACTGCATTATCTATACATAATTACATTTTTAATCTAAATATCTAAATCTAATTCTGTTTTACTATTAGAGTCATCATTGAGATTAATTACAATAGGATTTATGTTGTTTTGGATAGAAATGTAGTAGTCCTCAATTTTTATAATGGGCTGTAGTGAATTTTTTCAGCTCTCAAGTGGTATGTTAGTCATTACATTTTTTATCAAATTTATAAGACTGGGACTTAAATTAGGTGTAACATTTTCTGCTCTGATCTTTGATTTTACTTGGTTCCACTAATGCTCTATGGGGTTAAACATACAGTGATACGGAGGAAGCCGTAAGATAGTATGCCCAGCCTGTTTACCCAAATTATCACATACATATTGTTTTTTAATTGCATATGAATTTAGGACTTCCAAAAGATGCGTTTTTTGTAACTGAATTGAAAATGAATATAATTTTCTAACAAATATTCCTGGATTTCAGTTTTTGAACTTGATGAAGCTGGTGCTTGGTGTAGCAGACGGCTGTGGTAGCTTGCGTTATCCATGACAATAACACTGTTGTTTGGAATATTTTTTAAAAGATAATTTTAAAACCAGTTTTCAAAAAGTTCTGCACTTGTATCCTCATGATAATCCAAGCTAGAATCCTTAGTATTCTTTGCAGACAACAGCAAGCTGTTTGGGACAAATCCGTCTTCTAAACCAGCGTGTATTATGGTAATGCGTTTTATTACCATAATACACGCTGAGGATACAAGTGCAGAACTTTTTGAAAACTGGTTTCAAAATTATCTTTTAAAAAATATTCCAAACAACAGTGTTATTGTCATGGATAACGCAAGCTACCACAGCCGTCTGCTACACAAAGCACCAGCTTTATTGAAGCTTTATTTGAAGGTGCTTTCGTCTGACAGTTTTGACTGGAATCAACCCATCCTTTGGATACTGTGTCGAGTGTATCGAACCATGTTTCATCAAGGTAAATTATTGATCTGTTTTCTAACCTATATCTTTTAATTTCTTGAGTGTAATCAAATCTCCAAGTGCGTAATCTGTGCGATTCCATTACTACTTGTCTTTTGTCTATTTTGCGGTATTTAAATCCCATATTACAAACAACTGTATGGAGGGTGGCACGGCTAATATTTATATTGGTTCCGTCTTCGTCAAGCTTCTGGGTTTACCCAATAACAATAGGTAATAAAATCGTTAAAGGTTTATTGGGGTATGGTCCGTTAAAAGCCATAACGATATAATTTGATACAGACTATACCTTAGAGCTGATAGATGTTTTTTATGGCATAAATGATTTGTAGGAATTTGGTAAATTCCATCATTTTTTAAAGTCTTGTTTTGTTTTTAAGAATAAATACATATGATAAATGGTTTTTTATATTATTGATGTTTTTTATGTGATAGGGATATGCTTTAATTAGATAAATTTGGAATATACATCACGGACTCTTTTAGTTTTACTATACAGCACGGCGTTTGTATTTTTTAAGATTTCAGCTGATCAAGTTATGATAGGTATATTTGGCTTAGGTTACTTATATCTTTTTTGTCATTTGAGGATTTTTTTTATTTCGATCATTTCTTTTACTGCAAGTTTTATGCAATTTAAATCTCTTGCTAGTACTTTTGTTTCGTTAAAGTTAAATCAATATTTGCCTGTGCTTTGTGTTTATGTAGTGCAGTGGAGGCATTTTTAGTGTATTTATGATACTTAATCTGTTCTCTAAAAGTTGTGTTGTCATACCTATATATTTTTTTGGGCATTTTAAACATGTGACCGAATATACCAAGTTGGACCTTTTTTTCGTAGGAACTTTACTTTTTAATGATGTAAATAAAGAATTATTTAAATTTTGAAATTTGTGACAAACAAATATGCCATGTTTTAATAATATGGGTTTTATTTTTTGCAACAGATTGTCTGTATTGCTATATTATAATCTTGGATATACTTTTTTTAGAATTTTGGTCAGTATTCTGGCGATGTTAGGAATATTGCTCTATCTGTTAGGCCTATTATGACACTGTTTTTCTGATTGTTTGGATGGTTTGAGTTGAAAAAAATAAGTAGCGGCCAGACCAGGTATCTTTTGTGTACCACTTAGTTTTTATTTTTTGATGTTGCATGTCCTTAATTAATGTTATATCTAGAAAATGTATCTGGTTTAACAGGACACTACATTTCAGTATAATACAAGCGGTATATCATCAGCCTACTAAAGTCTTTTTAAAAACATGTTTTCTGACGCCATTTTAAAAGCAAATGCCACATTATGCTAAAAGGGAATTTTAAGATAAATCTAATAGGCTAGAAAAACATAGAGGGTGGTAAAAAAAACCTACTTTCCGTTAAACTGAAAATCGCAAAAAATAAATTATTAAGTCCCTAATCAGGCCAACTGTAGACTATAAAAACCCTTATAAATTTCGAACATTATTTTGGTAATAAAGATGGCAATTAACTGTTTTATGTTCGCTTAACCCGGCATAAATAATGTCCATTAAAAAAAATAAATCAACTTTAAGAAAAAAAATTAATTCAACTTAATGCACACTTAATGAACCGATAAAAATGAAATTAAAAGTAGGGCTGAAACAAAATGGGGGCTGGGCTTACAATTTAAGTTGTAGGCCCCTAATTTGTTTTATATACAATTTTAATTTTATTTTTGATGGTTAATATATATATTATATATATATATATATATATATATATATATATATATATATATATATATATATATATATATATATATATATATATATATATATATATATATATATATATATATATATATTATTTGTCAAGAAAGAACTTGATTTAATTTTAGATTATATAAGTGTTTTTGGTGTGATCTCTTTTCTTTTTTTCGAGTTTGGTAAAAGCCTACATTTTGAATTTTTAAACAATTATGACCTCAAAAACTTAGGTTTAATCCGATTGCAACTTACACCAAAAATATACGATATTACAGCCCCTTTTTTCGAACGTTTTAAGTAAAAATGTGCAGTATTAAGAAATACCTGTTTAAAAATTTTTAGTTTCTACCCTTCGGGAAGGATACGAGGTGGAAAATGCATGAATTTTTACAAAAATACTATTAGAAAGTAAATATTTTGTGAGCTAATTTAGTAATATGGGCAACATAAAGTAGATTTCTAATATTTTCTTTTAATTGCCAAAAGTTTTTATAGTTTTTTTTATATTTTTATAATAATGCGATTTAAAAACAAATCTTGTATACTGTTTGATATATGCTTAAATTTTAATTAGTTAGTTAATATCATTACAAAGAATCCGGTACAGAAAATATTACAATAATTGTTTTCTTTAAGTGTATACTTTTAAACGGAATAAGAATAATTAAAAGATTATTTAGGTATACTTATTTATATTTTATTTTTTATTTGATATTTAGTTTATTTTTATGTTGATTATTGTAACATAACCTACATTAAAATTTTCCAATCGCAATTTCAATTACGTTTCAAATCTCTTTGATTACTCTCCAGATTGGATAAGTTTTGGATTAGTTTTCAAAGAGAGACAGTATTGACGTGAGTAAATTCCAGCTTTTCTCAGCTTTATCGATTTTAAATTATCCATTTAGTTTATAAACTTAGAAACTGGGTAGATTAAAACAGAATTTGATCATTTTTTAAACATTTTTAATATATAGACTAATCCAGTTGGTATTTAACTATGTAGCTTACTTTAATAATTTATCAGAAACGTTATCTAAAAAAATTAAATAGACTAAAATGAAATTATAAAATATAATATATATATAATATATAATATATATAATAATATATATATTATATATATATATATATATATATATATATATATATATATATATATATATATATATATATATATATATATATATATATATATATATATATATATATATGTCCACGGAAAAGGTGTTGACGAAAAAACTTTTTTTATTTTTTGATTTTATCGAAAAAAAAGCTACTCTTGATAAAATTTTTTTATTCTAAGAGAAAAAACATTTAACATATTTTATACGGGGTGTTCAGAAAATTGAAAAAACTTAAATGGTACAAAGTAAAGTGCATTTATTTGATAAGATTGAAATAAGTTACAGGAAAAGTTGTTCAGTAAAAGGTAGTCCTTATACCAATTTTGAAAAATCCCTACTTTATTTATTTGTGATTAAATTTATTTTAATATCAATTTATAATCAAATTTTTTGCTGTTAAGTAAGCATTTAAAGCTGACGATACTGTGGCTAATGAATTATAAAAGCCAAGTGTCAATAAAGCTTGTCACTATCAACGCCTACTAGTACAAAAATTTTAAATTAGGTAATTGATAATGAAATTTTAATTACAAATAAATAAAAGTGGGCCGATTTTTTTAAAAATTGGTATTGGAGACTAGTTTTTACGTTTGAACAACTTTTTCTAGTAACTTATTTCCATATCTTTGCAAATAAATGGACTTTACTCTTGTACCATTTTAAGTTTTTTCAATTTTCTAAACACCGCGTATAAAATATGTTAAATTTTTATTCCAATCTTACTCTAAGAATAGCAAATTTTTTTATCTAAGTAACTTTTTCGAAAAAATAAAAATAAAAAGTTTTCTTACCAAACTTTTCCGTGACTACTAATCGTCCACGGAAAAGGTGTTCAATAGTAAAAAACTTCTTTATTTTTGATTTTATAAAAAAAACTACTCTTAAAAAAAATTGCTACTTTTTAAAGTAAGATTGGGATAAAAACATTTAACAAATTTTATACGCGGTACTCAGAAAATTGAAAAAACTTTAAATGGTTCAAGAGTAAAGCGCATTTTTTGAAGAAGATATGGAAATAAGTTACTAGGAAAAAGTTGTTCAAAAGTAAAGATAGTTTCTTATATCAATTTTAAAAAAAAATGGCCTGCTTTTATTAACTTGTGATAGAAATTATTTTAATATTAATTAACTAATTCCAAATTAACAACTCATTATTGTACTAGTAGGCGTTGATAGTGACAAGCTTTATTAACACTTTGCTATTATAATTCATTAGCCGCAGTAACGTCAGCTTTAAATGCTTACTTAACAGCAAAAAATTTGACAAAATTGATATTAAAAATTTAAATTGATATTAAATTAAATTTAATTACAAATAAATAAAAGTAGACCGATTTTTTCAAAAATTGTTATAAGAGACTACCTTTTATTATGAACAACTTTTCCCAGTAACTTATTTCCATATCTTATCAAATAAATGCACTTTACTCTTGTACCATTTTAAGTTTTTTCAATTTTCTGAACACCCCGTATAAAATATGTTAAATTTTCTATCCCAATCTTACTCTTAAAGTAGCAAAATTTTTATCAAGAGTATTTTTCGATAAAATCAAAAATAAAAAAGTTTTTCTCTTCAACACCTTTTCCGTGGACATACTGTATATATATATATATATATATATATATATATATATATATATATATATATATATATATATATATATATATATATATATATATATATATATATATATATATATATATATATATATATATATATATATACTAAATTAACCATAAAAAATAAAATTAAAATTGTATAAAAACAAATTAGGGGCCTACAATTAAATTGTAAGCCCCCATTTTTTTCAGCCCTACTTTTTTTCATTTTTATCGGTTCATTAAGTGTGCATTAAGTTGAATTAATTTTTTTTTCTTAAAGTTGATTTATTTTTTTTAATGGACATTATTTTCCGGCGGCATGAAACAGTTAATTACCATCTCTATTAAAAATAATGTTCGAAATTTAAAAGGGGGGTTTTTTATAGTCTACAGTTGGCCTGATTAGGGACAATAATTTATTTTTTTTTGCCAAAATTTTCAAGGTATTTTACTAAACCACAGAAAAGGTGGGTTTTTTTTCCCCAACCCTTTTCTTTTTAAAACTTTTAAACGCCTATTAAAGGGAAAAATTTCTTAAAATTCCCTTAAAAAGCAACAATGGTGGCCAAATTTGCTTTTAAAATGACTTTTTTCCCAAAAAAACAGGGTTTTGAAAAAAAAAAAAAGTTTCCCGAAAAAGGTCCAACTTGAATTTCGGTCACATGTTTAAAATGCACAAAAAAATATATAGGTATGACAACACAACTTTTAGAGAACAGATTAAGTGTCATAAATACACTAAAAATTACTGCACTACATAAACACAACACAGGCAAATAATGATTTAACTTTAACGAAACAAAAAGTACTAGCAAAGATTTAAAACATAAAACTTGCAGTAAAGAAATGATCAAAAAAAAAAAATCCTTAAATAAAAAAAAGATATTAACCTAAGCCAAATATACCTATCAACTTTCGGAAATCTTAAAAAATAGAAACGCCGTGCTGTATAGTAAAACTAAAAGAGTCCGTGATGTATATTCCAAATTCATCTAATTAAAGCTTCCCCTATCACAAAAAAAACATCAATAATATAAAAACCCAATCATATGTATTTATTCTTAAAAACAAACAGATTTTAAAAAATATGCAATTTCCAAATTCCCCTACAAATCATTTATGCCATAAAAAAACATCTATCAGCTCTAAGGTATGGTCTGTCTCAAATTATATCGTTATGGCTTTTGACGGACCATACCCCAATAAACCTTTAACGTTTTTAATTACCTATTTTTATGTGGGTAAACCAAACTTGACGAAGACGGAACCAATATAAATGTTACCCCCTTGCCACCCCCCAAATACAGTTTTTTGAATATGGGATTTAAATACCGCAAAAAAAAGACAAAAGACAAGTAGTAATGAAATCGCACAGATTACCGGGATTTAATTACCCTCAAGAAATTAAAAGATATAGGTTAAACAGATCCATAATTTACCTTGATGAAACATGGTTCGATACACACGAAAAATTTTCCAATATATATATATATATATATATATATATATATATATATATATATATATATATATATAAATATATATATATATATATATATATATTATATATATATATACTATATATATATATATATATATATATATATATATATATATATAAAAAAAAAAAAAAAGGGAAAAAAAATGGACCAAAAATTTAAAGATACGAAAAAAAGTCATTCTTGATAAAAAATTCTGCTTGTCGAAAAAATATGAACTACAATGAACAAAAATGCAAAAACATAAAATCAGACAAGAGGAAACAGTCGTTTTTTGGCCTCCAAATTTATTTCTTATCCCGATTCCGAACTTACTGAAGAAAATTTGAATTTACGAAAAATAAAAAAAACAACATTTTTGAAAGAACGCATTTTACATTTATATTGTTTTTTGACATTTCACATTTTTTGCATTGAATATTTGTTTTTATTAATGTTCAGTAGTGTGAAGGTAATAATCAAGTAAAAGTAGTAAAATTCGTACTAGCAAAAATGTTGATTTTCTTAAATTTAAATTTTCCTTAATAAGTTCGCAAACAGGATTAAAAGCAAATTTGGAGCAGGTTTTTTATTTATTGTTCAACGTTAAAAGGCTAAAAAATGACTGTCCTCTTGTTAACCGCATCCCCCGGACATACTGTATATATATATATATATATATATATATATATATATAAAAATAAAATTAAAATATTATATTAAAAATATATATATTATATATTATATTAAAAATATATATATATATATATATTATTATAATAATATATATTATATATATATATATATATATATATATATATATATATATATATATATAATAATAATAAAAATAAAAATAAAATATATATATATATATTTATAATATATATATATTAATATATATAATTTAAAGTAATAAACATTTTCTACTGTCAGGAATTTTTGTTTTTAAAATTTTGTAAAAATAGCCTCCGCTCTCCAATGAATCAAGTAACAAGTAATAGGCAAGTTTATTATTAAGAAAAAAGATTCAAAAATACAGGCAGATCAATAAAACACCTGCCAGTTTAAAAAAGAACTGGGTTATTATAATTTTAGATCTCAGTTAGTACCTTAGGACGCCGAGAGTTTTGGAGGGACTTAGGGACTAAACCCTTATTTTACAAGGGTTTTTATATATGATCTTACTAAGCATAAACAACTATCATTCAAAATTTTTTAGGATAACGAATTTTATGTAAATCTGCTTTGTACAAAGTAGCAGAAATGTATGAAAAACACGCTCAGCTAAAAACATTTTGGAAAAATAACGTTTCATACTAAATTCGGTAAGTGTTGCTAAATACAGGGTCTTCTCAAAGTTGGGTCATTGATTTTAACAACTTATAGAACTTGTTAAAATATGTTAATTTACCAAATATTGTTTTAATAAATTTTGCGAAATAAAGCAGTTATTTACGATTAAGAAAAATAAATAAAAATTAAAAAACTAATAGACCTAGTTTTTCAATATTTTGGACCACTGCGTTGTAAAAACATACAATTTTGGTTTCTACTGATAATGTGAGTGCGATTTTCGATTGACAGTAATAATTAATTCGTAAAACTGTGCGTACTAGTTTTAAAATTATATTTGATATGTTAAAGTTTTGTTTCTTAAAACGTTACATGTTTAAAAAAACAATAGAATGTGTACAAATTACTTACTCTATTAACCTACGAGGAGTGCCAACAAAATGCAACCAAAGCTTGTGGATTAACAAATTTTTTAAATAATTGTTAATAACTGCCTTATTTTGCAACATAAATTGATTTCTTTTTACGAGTTTAATAGGCTGTTAAAAATGACTTAACTTTAAGAACATCCTGTGTATCGGCTATTGAGGAAGACCTTATCGAAATTCTTTTATAAGGCAAAAACGTGCGTAAGTATAACGCTGGAAAAATGAAAAGATAAATTTGAAAGCGTGCATATTTAACTTAATAAAGGGCACAAAAGGTTAGATTTTACTGTTATGTGCATATAAAAGACATGGTGAATATATTATAATGGGATTTTTTATAGTTTGGGTCTGGAACGGGTCTTTTGGATTTTCTGACCATCTAACGAAAAATCAGAAGCTTGGGTTTTCTAACGTATTAGGTATACCCAATATATTTTAACATTTAGTGCAGTCATTAAAAATCAAGTTAACTTTAATAATTAAAAAAGGTTTTTTGACAAAAAAAAAATATTGATGAAAGTTCAATTATTTAATAAAACATGAGGTGAAAATGTTATTTTTCAAATTAAATTTTAATAATTTTTTTACTTGCTACATTTGCTAGGAGACAAAAAATTATAATATATATATATATATATATATATATATATATATATATATATATATATATATATATATATATATATATATATATATATATATATATACCGGGTGACAACAGAAATCACTACCCCAGCCTTTTATTTTCTTGAATAAAAACATGGCTTTAGTTTACAGGATGCTATAATATATCAAAGATGCTGATACTGGATATTATAACATGTCTCTATCACTTCCGGTTTAACCGGAAATTATAACTTTGATTTTTCAATGGAATACCCTGTATATTTTTAAAATTTGGATTCTACGAATCATTTCTGATATAAAATGTATATTATGTCCTATACCTATCTGCTAGTTTTCAGAAAATGGCGATTAAAAATGTAAACTACCGCATATTATGCGCTTTTATGGAAAAACAAAAAAATGATATAAAAAATTATTATGTTTAATTTAATTTTTTTTCTGAAGAATATCAGCAGATGTCATAATAAAACTTGTTTCGGCTTTACCGGAAGTATGCTGCGAAAATGGACTTTTCTAATATTTTGTTTTCCCTATAACTGTATAATGTTGCGGTCGTTTGGACATATTCAATCGCCATTTCTCAAAAACCGCACAAAAATCAGAATTATAGGATATTATACAGATTTTGCTCTATTAGAAATGACCCGTAGACTCCAAATTTAAAAAAATATACAGGGTGTTGCATTTAAATTTTGAGTAACATTATTAGAAAAGTCAATTTTCGCAGCACTTCCATTCAAGAAGCCGAGTAGTTTTATTATGACACTTCACAGATAGAGTCTTCAAAAAAAATTAAATTAAACATAATAATTTTTTTTATCATTTATTTGTTTTCCCATAAAACTGCATATTTGCATAATGTGCGGTAGTTTGGATATCTTTGATCGCCATTTTCTTAAAAACTAGCAGAAATGGGTATGTGATATAATTTAGATTTTATATCAGAATGATTAATCTGTGAAACCAAATTAAAAAATATACAGGGTGTTCCATTAAAAAATTCAAAGTTGATGTCGTTTCCGGTTAAACCGGAAGTGATAGGCACATCTTATAATATCCAAAATCGGCATCTTATAATATAATATGTCATTTTAAAATTTGAAAGCCATATGTTTTTATTCAAGTAAATGAAGGGCTGGGTAGTGATTTCGTTGTCACCCGGTATATATACAGGGTGTCCCAGAAGTAATGAGACACAGAGCAACAGCAGTTCCTTGGAAGATCGAGAAATAATGCAACTAACAAGCTTGCCTTATCCCAAAGTTGAAAATAACAAAAGGGTAAAAGGATTGTCAAACTTTTTAATTTCTTTTGTTTTTCGTTTTTCTTTAATAATTTCTTAACTAAATGACATAGCGGTACAAAATTGAGGTTGGGGGTTTGGTAAAGCGAGAAATTCAATTTATCCATACTTTTGATGTTACTGATAGAGGGCGCCAGCTACGGCCTACCCCACTTGTTTTGGATGGCATAACTTTTTTTTAGCTTAGTATATCAACCTCTTTATTAAAAAAGAAGTTACTATAATACCTCCTGCATCAAAAATGTATACTTCATTTAAGTCTGTGGGAGCAACTGTTTTTAAGATAAATGCATATTATAGGACCCCGCAATTTTCCTTTGGAAAATGGTTTTCGGCCAATTGTTTTTAAACTTTGCAAACGAATAGTTTTTAACACGCTGATCAAAAGTCCTTACGGACACAAAACCCAAAAACCCCTCTTACCCCCAAAATCACCCTCAAAATTCTCCAAATCTTTAGTGACTTTAGAACAATTTTAGAGGATAGAGGGGTTTCGGTTTTGTGTCCGGCGTGAGGGACTTTTGATCCAGCGTGTGAAAACTATTACTTTGCAAGTTTTAAATGATGGCCAACTCAGCCACATAAACCTGCGAGGTCTATCATTTATCTCAGCTCATTGCTCCCAGAGACAAATGGCTGCCATTACTGATGCAGAAGAATATTATAGTAACTCTTTCAATAAACACAGGTTATAGCGTAAAAAGTAATGCCATCGATCGAATGGTGGAAGCAACAACTGGCATCATCGGCAAATCAAAGTATGGTTGTTCGAACACTGCAGCAGCGCAAAACCCCAGTCACAATTTGTGCCGCTATGTCATTTAGTTAAGTAGAAAACGAAAACAAAATTAAAGTTTGAACACCCTGCTAATCTTTGGTATTTTCAGCTTTGGGATAAGGCTGAGTTACGTGCATTGATATTTTATGACCTAAGGGAATGCTGTCTCTGTGTCATTACATATATATATATATATATATATATATATATATATATATATATATATACTGCATATATATATATATATATATATAATAATATATATGTAATAATATGCATGGCAATAATATATATATGTGTATATATATATATATATGTAATAATAATAATATATATATGTATAATATAATAATAATAATAATAATATATAATAATAATATAATAATAATATGTATGTATATATGTATAATATATATATGTAATAATATATGTGTATGTATATATATATATATATATATATATATATATATATATATATATATATATATATATATATATATATATACAGTAAAGCACCATTACTGCGAACATAGGAGGCTCCTGGTTGATTTTGGATGTACCCAATTTATAAAATACCAATAATACTGTGGCTTGCATTTCAATTTCTGTCTCGTTTCCTCACGTGGCTCATTTTTTGGTTGGGACTGGTGGGAGTACGGTGATAAATTCAGGAAGTTATCTGCCCAGTTTAGTTGAATTACTACGTTTTTATTTTTAAACAGAGTATGCAGTGTTTATAGGCAAGTAGCAGGAGCTAGCTAGCATCAACCGTCTTCTATCAGTTTCTTATCAGCCATAATTTAAATTAGCTGTGGTTTGCTTACGAGACCGCAACGTTTGCTACGGTTTTAAGAACCAAACAGTTTTTCCCAAACAAAATAAAAAGAATTTTCTCAAATAAATAATGAAACATAAGAAGATATTAAAAAAATATTGTGCATTCTTAGAATAAAAAAAAGAAAAACTCTTTCAAATTATCGAAGATGATCAATGAACATCTTCTAGACCAGAAACTCAATAACCTTGAATTGTCTGCTGAAAACGCCTTCTGACATTTTGCTAGATGTGGGGTGATAATCCTAAAGAATTCTTAATTTGTAATTGCAATTCTTGTAGATTGTAGCTATTCTCTGACCATAAATTTGTGATTTTACGTGACCCCAGAGAAAATCGTTGGGGTGGGACCATGAAGAACAATGTTTTTATAAAATTTTTATTGTTATTTTTTCATTTCCATTACAGTTTCTTTTAGGCCATTCAGTCTAAAATGATCAATCAGGGGAAAAATTCATGGGTTTGCTTTCTTGCTGTGTAGGATCAGTATCAATTTTGTTCAGCACTCTTCCACTGATTTTTGCTCAAAATAACTGTTTGTGCAATTATATTAATGAGAACTGTAGGATTTTCAATAACACTTACTTTTCTATAATTTTCCTTCATTTCCCACTTTCGTTATTTTCTTCTGGTGCTCTACCATGTTTATGTTTTCTTGGAGGTTAAACAGCAAATGTCAGAAAGTTTTTAAGCTGACTCACTAGAGGTGAATAAGAAATGAAAATCGTGGGGTAAGCCTGGTTGGAAATAGACAAGCTAAATAATTCCCTACTGTAGGTTTCCACGGTGATACCATTTAATAATTTTAATTTTTCTTCCAGTTCGCAAAAACATCCATTATTAATAATTATTATTTTATTAAAGAAAACTTTTGGTCGCAAATAATCGACACCGTACGCTGTCGAGCGTTCAATGTAGTAAGAAAATTATTTTCAGAAATAAACGTATTAGAATTGATAACGGCTGACCATTCTGCGCGTCTTATAAATTATTGTTTGCCGAAAAATTATTGATCGATAAACAATGCATGCGGCGTTTTTAGGTACATCCAAAATCGCCGAGGATCATCCTATGTTCGCAGTGCTCTGCTTTTCTGTATATATATATATACTTTATATATATATATATATATATATATATATATATATATATATATATATATATATATATATATATATATATATATATATGTATATATATATATATATATATATATATATATATATATATATATATATATATATATATATATATATTTTCTATATATATATATACATACATACATACATACATACATACATACATACATAGTTTGTCCTGTAAAATTTAATAAAATTGGCGATGGACCCGAAAACTATTAAAATTAATATTATGATAAATAATATTTTTATGTCATCTTTTATTTAATAATATTTTCATCTCATCTTTTATAAAATAATTTAACTTAAGTAAATATTTTTTTGCCAAAAAACCTTTTTTAATAATTGTTACTTGTGGTTAGCACAGCTTGTACTAGAAGATCTAGAAGAAACAGTTATTTCAAAACTAAATTTTACTCTACCTTTCTTTTTTCGCTACGTAGACGATTGCATAACAGTTGTACCTCAAGATAAAATAGATTGTAATGTTTTAAACTGTCTTAGGCTATCTGAAAATTATAATTTACAAGTGAAATCGAAACCATAAAAAATAATTTTTAGAGACGTAACACTACATAAAACACCTCAATTGAAACGGAATGGTACACAAAGACACCTGCTCTTTGAGGTATCTAAGCAATTCTTAACACCCATTCTCTCAAAAAAAAGTCAGTTGTAATTGGCCTTGCAGATAGAGGCGATATATTTGACGGCCCACTATATCGAAAAAAGCAATAACTACAAAGCAAAAAAAGCTCTTTTAAATATATAATAACTACCCTATGATAATTTAATTAACTCTATTTAAAAAAAATAATTAACAAAGATTTATATTCAAATAAATTCCAAAAACGACAGGAAAAAGACAATAATAAAAAAATAACTCTATCCTTACCGTGACCTAAACTCTCTGAAAATAATAGAACATTTTTAAAAATAAAAACGAAAGACTAAATAGTCATAATACGACAAACGCAACAAAACTGACTCTAACAAACCACTCCACCGAAAAAAAAACTATACTTTTGAGTTTCGAAAACAAAAAATTTTGAAAACAGAACAAATACACAAAGAGAGATTCTTGAAATGGTTTTGACTAAAAACAAAGGCAATAAACACTAAGGCAGACACAAAATTTAAGTATGCATTGCTTCAAATATCATTATTAATTAAAAAAAAATAACATAACAGCATATGCTCCAGTATATAATAAGATTTAGATATAAAATAAAAAAATAT
>JAHBCN010009884.1:20000-33633 GCA_019359885.1 Listronotus oregonensis
ATGTGCAAAAATCAGCTGACAATTTATAAATTACATAACGTATGAATTTGAAACTATGTTGAGGTGTAGGTCTCGCTAAATGTCCAATATTTTATGGTCAATATTTTTTCCGAAGTTTGCATTATACAACCTTTTAAAGGTCAGTATAAAACTGGTTATTTTCAAATGCCTATACATCGTTAAATTTACATGTTTGACGCATTTCACATGTCAAAAACGCCATAACTTTCGGAATTTTAAGACTAAAATTTGCTAAATTACCGGTTAAATAAATCCAGTTACGAAATTTTAGATTGATATTGATTGAAGTTGATAAAGTAAATACACAAGTTGAGGTTTTGTCCACTCCCACGACACTGCAGCCTACAGGGCTTGGAGAAATTTGTATCTCTTGTGTATTTTTCAGTTAAAGGTTTGACACCTTAGACAGGTGTAGTAGCCCTTTTTACTGTTCTTTTCTGGTCTCCAGCCTCCTGGTGGATTCTCAAGTGTCCACCATGAGGAACTGATTTCATTCTCCAGTGGCATAAGTGCAGGGCACTCATATGATGTGAGAGGCTGTCTCTTCCTCTTCGTCACATAGTCTGCAAATGGGTTCTTCTCTATAGATGCCCATAGTGTTGCATGTATGTTTTCTTAGGGTGCAGTGTCGGTTATTAATCCTGTCACTATCCTAATCTGATTCCTATTTAGTTTTAGTAGTTCACTTGTCAATGCTTTCGATGGTGAGTCCAGCATTGATTTACTGATTGTATTTTTTATTGTTGATTGTTGTGGTGTGTGTTGGTGTTGTTATTATTTTGTTATTGTGTGTTGTTTATTACTTTACTTATACGGATGTTGGTTCAATGACAGTGTTGTGTTTAATCCACCAGTCATGTAGCCACGAACCGAAGAGGCTTTTGGTATTCAAAAACAGGTTCGGACCCTGGCTTATTGCTGGGCCTCGCCTGGCCAGGAGTCTGCATTTTTTTCATTTGCCCTATATTCCCCTGTGTCCTGGCACCCAGGAATGTAACTTTGTTTGTGGTTAGCCAGGTTTGCAGGAGGCTGTGCAGACAGTTCCAAGCCTTGAGTTGACTTGGTGTTGGGATGCATACAGCTTTTATATTGCGCTTGACTATCAGAGAGGAATAGTAATGTCCACCCTTATATCTCCTCCTCAAGTTCTCTCGCAGACAAAGTTCAATGGCATATATTTCCGCCTGGGAAAACAGTGGCATATTTCCCCAGGGAAGCATAAGCATTTGAACCTGGGGGTCATACCATGTATTCCTGCGCCGGCTCCATTATTGATCTTGGATCCATCAGTATACCAAACCATTTTCGAGACTGACTTCGGAAACTCGCTCACTACCGCCCCAGGTAAGCTGGGTTTTGTATAGTCCTGTGTGTATTTATCCACGGGGCGTGTGTATGCTCCCCCATCTCAAGCTATTTGGGTTCAATGATACTGCTCGTTATTCTGGTGTGTCTAGGGCGATTGAAACGCGGTGCCGTTGGCTTCACAGCTGCCGCCTTTGATCCTCGCCTCCCACGCCTTAATAATTATACCAAGAGGGGGAAGCGAAATGGGTTTCCATGGCTGCAGTTAGATGCTTCTAATAGCTCCCGTGCAGAGACATGCTAGTCACGCTGGGAGTTTGGATAACTCCAGCTCTGCTTTGCACTACTCTGTTCTATTTTATTTATAGATAGTTGAACCAGCAGGTTATCATGGGTCTTACCACAGCAGTGTACAACCAGTGTATATGCGTGGCTGAAATCTCTTCTTCCCCAAAGCTCACTCTTTGGTAGCCATTGAGCCATTTTTGCCCTTGTGAATCACATTCTGCATATGTGGATTCAGACCCAACTTAGAGTCCGAAGTTAATCCAAGATACTTTACCTCCTGGACATAGCCGAGTGTGGTACAAAGAAGTGGGAGATTTTAAATCATCCGCTTCCTTCGTCTAGTGAAGGGTATTAAGCACCGTTTTGGGATTAACAGTAAGGTTTTCCTTGTTACTTTGCCATCCTCCACAATTCTGTTTGCTTACTTAGCTCGAGAGTTGTTTGTTATGCTTCCCCACGACAAGTATAAAGTGATGTCATCCACCTTCCCTGGGTATAGAAGCCATTATTATTCAGTTCCCTGGGAGTTCGTCAACAACCATATCACAGTGAGTGGGGGGATAGAACCCCTCCCTGTGACATCCTTTGACCACTGACACCTCCATTGTGCTACATGAATCAACGTTTAGCGCGCGGCTCGTCTGCCAAGTAACATGTTGCTTTAATCCACCTACAAATGAATGTCGTTAACATTATGTCTGTGGCAAGAGCCGCGGCCATTGAGTTGAAGGAGGTTCGATCAAGCTCCTCAATGTCCAAGAAATGCAGCAAGTGATTTCCTTGTTGTTCAGTGCGAGTTCAATCTGGTCCGCAGTTGATGATGAAACGGATTCGCACATGATTTTCTGACTGATAGGCATGTTGGTTTGTGGGCGGTGGCCTCTCTCTGTCAGAGTTTTCCCTGACATACCTGTCGATCAAAGTTTTCGCTGACTTTATCGCAAAGACGACAATGGTGGTCTGATCCCTTTGCCCTGGAGACGATCCTTACCCGGCTTTGGAATGAAGACCATTTTTAGTCTCTGCTTCCATGCATTAGGCAAATAGCTCGTAGCTAGGCTTGCAGGAAGAGTTTACAAAGCAGTGGAACTGGGGATTTGCTTTCCCTGCCAGTAGTGCTGAGTTAATCATCAGGTCCAGGTGCTTTGTAAACTAAACTGATTCAGTGCCCACTCATTTTGTGGGTTGCAGGCTTCTTGCTACTTCCCAGTCAGCTTCTTGTGACCAAATATTCTGGAACATTGACGACTGGGTGGGTCCTCATTCAGAAGTTGAGTTTCTCTTGATCCTGGTAGATGTGTTTGGGCTAAAATCTCCAAAGTTTCCCTGCCAGTTTCAGAGTAGGTTCCATCTGGTTTTTTAGAGTGCCAATGGGATGACCCCGGATGCTAGACAGGATTTTTGGGTCTGGCTGCCGTGCTGGGTATTTTTCGCCTCCTGGCAGTATTTCTACTCCATGAATTACGGTTAAATCAAATCCAGTTACGAAATTTTAGAGGAGGAATTTTTTGTTTTCCCAAAATTAAAGCCGGACCGATTCTACACAGTTAACGTTGGTACAAATAATACAGACAGAAATAAAATCTTTTGTAACAACAACCAGCGAACCCAAAAACATTTTATCTAAGTAAAACTTCTTATAGATTTTAAATAATTAAAATTCAAAAAATGATCAGTTTTAAATTTCCCATGTTCTATTTGCATGTAAAAAATGCAATTTGTAGTAATATAACAGAAAAGCAAAAACCTGCTTCAGTTGAGTTAGTTAACAAAGGGAAAAAACTACTTTATTTATTTAACAAATAAAAAATTTTTTTAATTTAACTAGTTTAACAAAATTTTTCTTGGGTATTTTTAATTTTAGTTAACAAATTATGATTTTTTTAAAAAAAAACAAGTCGTTTTTTGGGTAAATATTGTTATAGCAATATCCCAAAACATTAAACAGTTAATTTTATTCTGATAACTTGTAAAGGTCAAAATATATTCTATAAAAAAATTATAAGGTTTTTTCAATATGTTCAAAAGGTTTCAAAAAAACAAGCATATTGCAAATACTAAAGCTATATAACTTCGTATTGGCTCAAAATTTTTTATAATTAATATCGCTTTTGACTGCGTTTTTATCCAACCTTTTTTATTTAAATTTACTTACTTTACTGGCTTTTATATTTTAAATATTTAATAATTCCTGAAGCAAATAGCAGTGAAACCTGGATAATGTCTATTGTATTAAATTGAAAAGCTTAAACAAAACATTATTTGTTGAAAAAATGAATTAACCACCAAAAAAAAATTTGTCTTCCTTGCAAACCGGTTATTTGATTAGGATGTTTTTTTAATTGCAGATAGATTCCTCAGTAATAATAAGGAGTCAAAGATTTTTATCTAGAAGTTGATTAAAGCATATACGCAATGCCAAAATAAGACGAAGTTTCATTAACGACATCCACAACACCCTGTGAAGGGCAGGACCTCTTGTCCACTGGAATCAAAATTTAGTTTTTTTTAACATTTTATTTTTATTTATAACGGCATTATCCGTGTCTTTATTAAAGATACACTATTTTAAAGCAAGCGCCGTTAAAGAAACTTTGTCTTATTGTTGCACCCCTTATAAGGTTTAATTAAATTCTAAATAACAGTTTTTGATATAACATTGTAACACTAAGGAATCAATCTATAATTCAAAAAAAGATCAGCGAAATTAAATAAGAGGTTGTTGAGAAAGTCAAGTTTAAAATTGAAATCAGCCTGTAGTGGCCGGTTTTTTGTGGAGGTGAGTGTATATTCAATCATACAGAGTACAAGTTTTTTTTTGCCAACGAGAAAAACTTTTATTATTAATTTAACTTACAACAAAAAAGTATTTTCCTAAAAAAGTGGTATTGC
This sequence comes from Listronotus oregonensis, assembly GCA_019359885.1. Taxonomy (NCBI): domain Eukaryota; kingdom Metazoa; phylum Arthropoda; class Insecta; order Coleoptera; family Curculionidae; genus Listronotus; species Listronotus oregonensis. Next base: position 24,507 of record JAHBCN010009884.1, read on the forward strand.
TGTATCTGAAACCCCTAATCCTATTCCTGAAACTACGTTTTCCTAGATGCGATAAAAGAAACTTACTGCTTTCCGAAAAATGGTTTGTTAAAAAAATACTTTCCTGTAACTTCCTTTAATCCTCAGCATACAGACAGAACTACAATCCTATGAATTTAAAATTAAGGAAACATTTGTTACATTCTTTTAAAAAATGGATTTATGTGACACACGAACACACTATGGTTCTACTGAAGGAAATCACTATTTATTTTTTACATTTATTATTTTAAGGTAATTAGAAATCTGCATCAAGTAAATAAAAAAAATTAATAGTTCTTTTATTATAGGTAATATTTACACGGCAATGTATGTATGTACATGTTGTAGAATAATTTAATTCCAATTGACCACAGAAAAATCTATTTTTTGTCAGAGAGTATCAACTTTAATAAGTTCGAGATTAATTTTCAAAGACCGGCATTTCTAACGTGATTGAATTAAAGATTCTTTTAACATTATTAATTTACAATCATTTTATTTTTTGTTCTTATTAATCCAGATTAATAAGGGCTTTAAAAGACATTTAAAATAATTTCATTATTTTATCTTTATCCATTTATCTTTAAAGGCCCCTTGATTAAGTTTTATTTACCTAATATGTTTAGAAGAGCCTTAAAATTATCAGATTGATATTTTGTCCCTTAAGAGTTATTATATTTATATATTTCACTTTTACTTTATTTAAAATACATCTAAATTAGTTTTTTTTTTTTTAAAAAATAATATATATATATATATATATATATATATATATATATATATATATATATATATATATATATATATATATATATATATATATATATATATATATATATATATATATTTTTTTTTTTTTACCAAGAAACGAGACTTTTTTTTTTTTTAATAAAATCATAATTTGTTTAACTATGATGTACCTTAAAACACTACAATGCAAAAATTTTGTTAAAACTAGTTAAAATTAAAAAGACATTTTGTTATTTGTTAAATACATAAAGTAGTTTTTCCATTTGTTAACTAATCTCAACTGAAGCAGGTTTTTGCTTTTCTGTTATATTACTACAAATTGCATTTTTTTAGCATGCAAAATAGAACATGGTAAATTTATAAACTGATCATTTTTTGAATTTACCCATTATTTAAAATCTATAACAAGTATACTTAGATACAATGGAAATAAATTATACTTATTTTTTAAAATTATTTACATTTTTTTACTCTTTGCTCTATTTTATGTTCTTGGTAATTAATATTCTGATTTTTAAATTTGCTTATTATTGTTACAAAAGATTTTATTTCTGTCTGTATTATTTAAAAACAAAGTTAAACTGTGTAGGAATCGGGTCCGGGTTTAATTTTAAAATAAAAAATTCTCTTCTAAAATTTCGTAAGTGGATTTATTTAACCGTAATTTAGCAACTTTTTATCTTTAAAAATTCCGAAAGTTAGGCCGTTTTGATGAAATGCGTCAAACATGTCAATTTAACGATGTATAGGTAATTTAAAAAATAACCAGTTTTTTTATACTCGACCTTTAAAAGGTTGTATAATGCAAACTTCGGAAAAAATATTGACCTATAAAAATATTGGGACATTTAGCGAGACCTACACCCTCAACATGTCAAATTCATAATGTTATGTAATTTATAAATTATCGGCTGATTTTTACACATAAAATGTTATGGTTATACTGGCCTACATAAAATAAGGGTCTTAAGATAAAAAAGTTGACTAACAAGGTTTCAGAGAAGGTTTTTCATTTCAAAATTTAAAGCTGAGACCGATGCAGGGGTGTTTGTCCTAAAGGTGTCGTAAAATGCAATATGTGCATATTTTAGTACTTGGACAACGTTGACGGAAATAAAGGATAAAATGGGTTAAACTTCTAAAAACCCGGCACCTACGGTACTTAGTATTTAGGATTGATATAAACTTTTGTTAGCTGTCATAAAGATAAAACAATATTTTAAAAACATTTTAAACTTAGAAGTTTAATTTATTAAGGTTGCGTGTTGTTTTAATATCAAACAAATAACCCTACATTTTGACGACCTTCCTGCAATATTATTTTTGATTGATTTTTAGTTATTTTGCAGACAATACGAGTTTTAAAACCTTCTAAAGGAAAATACCAAAAAGAAACACAGTTTTAATGACAGTTTTCAGATAATATTTTATATTTTGAAGACAGAAAAGAAATAAACAGAACTGTACTAGTTACCTTTTAAAACACATTTACTTAAATAAGTTATTACCTAAAAACGTATATTTCCTTATTTTCGCTTAAGAAGAAGGGCGTGTACTGCAACTGGAGCAACCGAAACTAAAATTTATAGTCAAAAATAAGAAAAAAGCTTTTGTCTTTTACGCTTGTGGTAAACGCTAGAATAAATTTTTTCTCTTTCGAAACTTGTCGTTTCATCCAATCAGTTTTATGTTACACAAAATAAACCAATTTTGGGTTTTTTTTTCTGTAAGAGCATTACATAGCGTAGTTGACACAGGTTACTTCAATTTTAAAACTTGATTGTTTTTTTTTTTAATTTATTGTGAAATTATTTAAAATTTATTAAAAGTAATTATAATTAAAAATATAAAAAGATGCCCTATAGAAAGTGGCATGTTTTTATTATATTTCATTTTCCACTTAATAATTACCTTATAATTTTTATTGTAAGCGTAGCACAATGGCACAATTTCTAGAGATTTTTTTGTAATTAAAATTGAACAGAAAACCACCAGTTCTTTCTCTAAAGAGAAAGTGCATAGAACCTAAAACTAAACTCCGTACAGAAGTCAGCTTGTTTTTGGTTTTTATGTGAAAAAACTGTCAAAAATAGCCATTTTTCTTTAATAGAGAAAAAATTAAATTTAATTATAATTTAGTCGTGATACTGCCAACAGAAGAGAATCGAAAAGCAAACAAAATGTTTTTTGCTAATCCTTATTGGTGCATTTTTGGCAGAGGAAAGTCGGAAAAACCGCTGAAATTGACTTTTTTAAAGAATTGATAACTTCTGTCCGGTATGCCTTTTTTAATCGCAGTTTAAATATTTTGCAGTAATATTTTGGAACATTCAGTGTATTAACACCCATATCTGCATACCTCTCCTTGTCTCTCCACATCTCCCGTCTCTTATTACTTTACGATGGCTGTCTTTAATTATTTAAAAAACAAAGATAAAAAATAACCTACAAATATTTCTGGAAATAATGCGTACCAATTTTAGTTATCTGTACGGTGATTTTAAAAATTGCGCGTTATTTGGATATTTATTTTACTGTTTTTGTATGAAAAAATATTTAGAAAGTTTGCTCATGATCTATACAATCTGTCAAACCTGAGATATAGTCTCAATAAATTATTATGCTTTCCATATCAATTTTGGTTTGATATTGGTTTCTTCTATTTAATTTTATTTCATTTTACCTTTAAAAAAAACCATTGCCCATGTCTTAACCAATTATAATACCCATCTGGAAAAATCTGAAGATTTATCCAAACACTAACTCTTTTCTTTCTGCATATTTTTAGTGTAAAAAACAGACACACACCCACAGATATTAAAGATCTTTTTAAGAAACATCTTTTTTGTAATCTAAAGGCGCTAAAACGTCAAGAAACCAGAAAAACAAAATTAGCTGTTTCAAAAATAGGATCTACAGGGTGATCGTTAAATAATAATTATATATTAGGTAATGTATTTTTAATAGATGAAAGGCCAAGGTACAATACCGTTTTAGTTATTGTACCTTATTAAAAAAATTATAAAAAGCTTAAATCCAGCGTAAATATTAGGTATTAGCTATTAGAGATTTGCGCCTAAATAAAAAATAAAAAACTATCGTGTAGCAAATTTTATCTGTTATGTTACATTAAAAATTGCACGTTATTTGTGTATCTATTTCTTTTACTGTTTTTGTATGAAAACTATTTAGGAAATAAAATATTACCAGTAATAATAAAAACTCATAAATGGTCTTTTTTAAAATGTAGAATTTAGGCATGATGGAACCTGCCTCAACTTTCTTATCAAAATAAAATTAAATTGAAGTAAATAAGATTCAAAATATTAAATTATATTAAAAAAATAGTTCAAAAGTAATTAAATAAATCTTAATTAGTAACTAATAAAAAATATGGATTTTTATATATATTTTAAATTAATAAACCATAAAATATTTTATAGTTTTTGTTTGTATACTTTTTGTGTGAAACATATATAAATGTTTATCTCCATTTCTTATGTTATGATGCTCCTTTTTCTGTTAGTTTGTAATTTTCACTACTAATTATTTTATGACATGTTTTTAGCCAACAAAATTTATTAAACTATAATAACGTAAATAATGGTACCTAAAAATAAGAAATAAAGTCAATAAATTATTTGATATATATCAATGAACGGCAATGAACGAACGACTTTATAAAAATATATTGCATCACATTTTTATTATATATATATATATATATATATATATATATATATATATATATATATATATATATATATATATATATATATATATATATATATATATATATATATATATATATATATATATATATATATATATATATATATATATATATATATATATATATTATATATAAAATCAAAGTTACCTAAAAAAACTTGTTGAGCTTTTTTTGATATTTTTTTAATTAAAGAAACACATTTTAAATAAATTAAATCTGCCTATTTTTAAGAGGTACATATACTCTGAATATTAAGGTAAAATTAAAATATAATACAATCTAATTTCCAAGTCAATTGGTTTGATAAAATAATAATTACCTTAAGGTTATTAAATTAAACGAATAGGTTAATAACAAACAATTTATTATACATAATTAATATAATTACCAAACGATTTTAATCGACATGTAAAATAATATCACCAAGATAGAACTTCAACATTAAAGAGATAATGATAGAACCACAAATTAAATATTGATTAATAAAATATTTTTGTAAATACTAATTTAAATGATACATATTTATTTCGAATTTTAGATAAATTAATTAATATTTCCTAACATTTTATATATTAACCATATAATAATATTATTTAAATTAAGATAAATTATTCTTTATGTTTTAAGGCGTGCAGTACTTAAGTTAATAATAATTGTTGCTACTATTTAAAAAACTGCTACTTTAACTCCTGTCTATGTACATCTGTAAAAAAAGATAATTAGCTAAAAACTTCATAAAAACCTGTTACTTACACATATACAGAAAATGTTTTTTAATTCATTTGTTTTTTTTTTGGACAAAAAAGGAAACAAAGCATTAAAAAACACTGTTTTAAATAGGTTTGGGTAATAAAAAGCCTTTAATAGCTTTTGTAAAAATATTTAAGTAAATTTAAATTAGAAGAAACAAGATCAAGTTTTATAGGGTATTGTAACAATTCAAAAGTTATAACGTTCATAACATCACCAGTTATGTTGTTTTTATTTTTATTAACCATTAACAAAAATCCGTTTTACAATATAATATTTTATAAACACACACGGTACATTAGTACTTAAGCTTCAAGTCCAACCTAGGCCTCTTTAAAGCCTCTTTTATTAAACAATGTAAATATTAAAAGGAGGAAAAGAATAAATTATTGATTTGGTGACTATTTAGTATTTTTTGTACCTTCTTAACTTTAACATATTAGAAAAATACACTCTTAAAAGGTCAAATAAGTTTTCACTCTTCTTTTGGTGTATGTGTTGTATTTCTCCTATGACGTGGTAGGAAAAAATTTACTATATAGATTCAACTGCAGTGCAATTTGATTTACATTTTATTTAAATAGGATTTCATAACTTTATGGCCTATAGGGGGCCAGACAAAATTTAAATTTGAATTGAGTTTCAATCACCATGAAAAGATGTTTTAAATAAATGTTTATCTAAAATAATTTCGAAAAAATTGACATCCAAACCTAAAAACTAATTTTTAATTTTCATTGTATCTACGGATATCCCTTTGTATCTATGGAATTAAACAATGTTTAAAACATAAGTATTCAGGTTTTTGTTAAATTTTAAATATGCAGTAAAGCAAGTCTCTGTAAATATAATTTATGCCTTACATATAAAAATAGATTCCCCCAAAATAAACCAACCTATTTTAAACAATGATTATAATAATAATTATATATATATATATATATATATATATATATATATATATATATATATATATATATATATATATATATATATATATATATATATATATATATCTATATATATATATATATATATATATATATATATATATATATATATATATATATATATATATATATATATATATATATATATATAATATATATATATATAATACATAATGAAGAATGCAGGAATACCATCGTCAAGCTAGGCGGTCGAGACATCGCCCATCTACAGTCGCTGAAGGCTGGAGTGATGTGTCGCACCGATAAGGATTAGATGACTCTAGGTATAATTTTTTGTATTGTTTTATTCTTTGTTAATATATATATATATATATATATATATATATATATATATATATATATATATATATATATATATATATATATATATATATATATATATATATTTTTAAATAATTATTCCATATTTTAAACGTCGCTAAAGTAAAGCAATATGTTTTTTAATATTAAAATAAAAGAGATGGTAATCTTTAAAGCACACTGTATATGTTAGGATCTACTGAATTTTTTGCATGAAAGTTTAGCTCAAAGAGGGTCACAAAAATAATGAACAGAAATAAATTAAAACTTAATCAAGATTAAGTCGATAAAGTTCTACGTAAACATAATGAAACCTTTAGAAAATAAATTTTACCATTAGGATAATAGGTTGTGTAACAGATGTATTCGAGAAGGAAAATAAGCTAGCATCATTCCAGTGGCGAATCCAAAAGTAAATAATAAATACTCTTTTATGAAAAATACAATATTCTAAACGATAATATACATTTTGCAAAGAAAAATATGGCCTATATAATTTATAACATTTTTTATGATTAACATTTTTTTTGAAACTTTAATTTTAGTAATTATTTTTTTAAACAAATACATAGCCTTAGAAAATAGTTTCTAAATTTAACTTAGATTTATGAAATTGTGTATACTATATGCATCAAAAAATCAGTTGTTTTTAACTGGCATCCTAAACGTAAAACTTAACAGCTGTCATTCTTTTATGATCGTTTAGGATGCCGATTTTAAAAAAAATTAATAGACCTTTTACGGTATTAGGTGTGGATTTTAAATATAAATGGTCTGTTTTGGAATTCCGAAATTTAGACATGCTGGATTGAGTGGCGAGGGTCAAATACCCCTTACAACAAATTTAAGAGTTAACGAAAAGGCAATTATTCGTAAATTTAAAGAGGAGGTAAGGAGTCACTAGAACCAATATAATAACTGTTTAAATTTTTAAAATTCTACAATCCTTTTCACTAATATTTTTTTTTTTTGGGAATGTGTGGTTAATTAATATTATTCAGACACAGTAAAATATTTTTTTTGCTTTGCGTACGAGTGCTTTAGCCACGAAATTATTTTTAGAGTAAAATATGCTATTCGTGTTTAATAAAATTATTTCCCTATATATTGAAAACCCATTTTAATAAACTGAATATTTTTGTCTAGATAGTATACTTTCTTACTTTTACAGAGATTATTAAACTTTTATAAAAATGTGTGTTTTTATATAAAAAATATATTGCATCACATTTTTATTTATATATATATATATATATATATATATATATATATATATATATTATATATATATATATATATATATATATATATATATATATATATATATATATATATATATATATATATATATATATATATATTTATATATATATATATATATATATATATATATATATATATATATATATATATATATATATATATATATATATATATATATATATATATATATCGAAACCAGAGTAGTGGGTATGCAGTCTTTTTTAAATTATTGAAAAAGGATTGGTGGCCTGGATTTAGTAATGAAACCCTTTTCTGTTTTGTCAAGCTTTCGAGAGTTTATTATTTTCTCCCTTCCTCAGGACTAACTAAAAATAAAGTTTTTACAATTAGAAAACTAACCTCAAAACCTTTAAAAAGATTTAACTCACCAAAGTGGGTTGCTATGTGGAAACAAGCAATATCCATGCGGATAATCAAGATTTATCTCCATATGTATGTTAAAAACTACATCTTTAAGAGAAAAAATTCATTTAAAAACTTAAAAGAGAACCGAAATGAGAACACGCGGAAAAGCGCGGTTAAAAGTTCTGACAGACGTGATCGAATGTATAAAACTATCTGAATGGATCACCGACATTCGTTACTCGAAAACTTCAATTAGAGAGGGATGCGAGATTAATGACATGTGAAAGAAAGAGACATATCTTGTTATTTCTACAGCGCAGGATCTATATAATAATCTAGGAACTGTTCCACAGTACAGTACCTGACTGAGTAAATTTATTTATGCTCTTTTTAATTTTTATTTTTAAGAAATTAGAATTAAAAGTAAGCCAAGACCCGTGGAAAACGGTGAAACACCTAGCACTTCCTGTCATTTTCTTTTATTCGTGGTTTGACTTTCTTTAGTATAAAACTTTTAATTTTAGAAGAAAATAGGTATGAAAATGACTACAGAAAAGAAAAAGAGAGGAAACACCGTCTCCCAAACGTCAAGGAAAACAAATTATAGAAAATTTTAGAAAGAATTATTCGTCAGGAGCTGGACAGTCAATTAAGCTACGATATTTTTCTTGTTCTAACCGTAATAGATAACTGTAAACCGTGCTAAGATCTGAGATGTCACTTTTCTTATTGAGAACGTTGGATTCCAGATTTATATGGACCATTTCTAGGAATAGTCTTTTATGATATGAATTGACATTTTCTAAGATCTCAGCATGATCCCAGTCAATTTGGTGATCATCAACCAAGACATGTTCCGCTAAAGCACATGAATGAACTCCTCGCCTACAATCACTTTTGTGGGAAGTGATGCGGCCTTTTAAATTTCTAGATGTCTGTCCAACATATGACTTGTTACAATTTTTACATGGTA
>JAHBCN010009885.1:0-33465 GCA_019359885.1 Listronotus oregonensis
AAGTAGACCCTGTACCCTAAGGCAATATCTGCGCACCATAGGCATCTAAAGAAAATAACCCATTTGCAAAATATGTGATGGATTAAGAAGACCGTCTTTTACAACATTTTTGAGTGTCCTGCACTTACATAAGTAAGTCAAAACCTTCTGGTGGAAACCAACCTCCATAAAGCTGACGAACCAAAAACACTAGTAAAAGGGATGTTACACCGTCTAAGGAAGGTGTCTAACCTTTCTAACTAAAATGAAAACAAAAATGGATATAAGAAGCTTATTAGCTACAGTATCGAGGCTATCACTAACCTCTATATTCTGTATTAAGCTAATAAATCAATCAATTCATATTCGTAGCCGAATGCAATTTTAATAAGGCAGTTTTACACGTGGTAATATCTGAGTCAAAAAAATATATATAGGATTTAGAAAATACCAATAAATAAATGACACATACAGAAAATAATAAATATTATTTAGAAAAAAATAGCCCATAGTAAACCAGCTTTTTTAACTTTATTGTTTAATAATATAATTTTTAATCCTGGGAGTAGAGACAAAATTATCCCGTTCGTCTTTCATGTCTACGCCCTTAAATCATCGGTAGAATCTAAGTCTTAGAAAAAGGGTGTTATAATATAAAAAAAAATGAAGTTTTAACGCCCCGCTTTTTGTAACGTATCCTATAAATTAGAAGATATTTCTGGAATTACCCATTCAGTATTTCTTAAATGGATACAAGCAATTTTCTTTAATTATATCAGTTTAAATACATATACTTTTAAGCCATAAAATGTCTTCTGAAATTACATTCATCTGCATGTCACTGGCTCTTGGACTATTATATTTTTCACAGACACTTGCGGGAAGCGGCACATTATAAAAAGCTAAGGCCGCCGACAATAAAAATTAAATCTTTTTGCTACTTTTTATGTTTTTTTTTTCTTTTCAAAGGGCACCGAATTTTCATTTTAAAAATGATTTAACTATATAATTAAGTGCTGAAATTTCACAATATTTGCTAATTATCGTAGGTTTGGTGATAATTATGTGAGTTTTATTACAATTGTCAAATAACGACATTCTTTGGTTTGTGTTTACCAATAATTGATTGTTACTCATTACAGTTATCTGAGAATAATTATCGCTTTGCATAATTAGGCAGCTTGCTAATGTCTTAACATTACATGCATTGTTCATGATTTTATAACATAGAAAATGATTAATACTTAATTTTATACATGGTTTCTCTAAGAAATAAATATTTCTATCTTCTAATACATTTTGGGTTGGTACAACAAATAGGTTGGTGCGATTAAATAATATAGGATACAATTTTTGGTAATTATACTTAATAGTCTTTCAATTTCGGCTATATCCGAAGCATCCAAGAGTAAAAGATTTATTTCCTCTTTAACGCTAAAAGTAATAATATTTAATAGTCGGTCAATATAAGCTTCAAGAGTTTTTATGCTAAAAATTTCTTTAAGAATAAGTTCTTGTAACTTTATTTCTTCATTAAGTTTATTAAGAGTTTTTGCGACTTGCAAAAATTGAGAATTTATAATATTGGTAGTATTTTCAAATTTGTTCTGTAGAAATAATAAGGTAGATAAAGTTTTAGTGTTTTGAAATTTTAATTTATCTTCATTATTTCGTAGGATTTGCATATTTGACATAATTTCTTTAAGATCATTTTGATCAAGGTTACCAGTTATATATCTGATAGCCGTACCTAGACCTAGACCATCAAATAAACTACGTTTATTTTTATTATGTGTTAATAATTTATATTTTGCTTGAAGGGAAATTAATGAGGATTCTAAATGATTATATAGCGTATTATTACGTACTTTTAAACCTATAAAATAAATATTAGTAAGACAGTTTTGTATATTCCTATTAATAGAGGTTAGATTAATATGAAAATAAGTTTTATGATAAAAATTTACAAGGGACGCTAAACCTAGGTTTTCTTGTATATATGGAACATTCTTAATCTTTTGAAGTTCCTGGCTGTTGGCCATCTCTGGGATCAGGACGGTTGTCGTAATCCTGTAAAGAAAATTGTCGTCTTTGAGGACGTATATTTCTTAAGTGGAATGTTAAATTGGGATCATCAGTATTTTCGACTTTTTCTTTGTTTTGCTTTATATTTTTTACTTTACGATATAAAGCGCGAGTTTTTTGACCTCTTGCGGTAGAATTTTTTAAATAAATTGGTTCGCTTAATTCAATGTTAGTTTCTGGAATATTTTTGTTTCTTTTCTCTAATATTTTTTCAGCTTTTTCTCTAACATTGTGGGAAAGTTTTTCATAAAAGGGAATTATTTCTTTTCTACGCTTTTCATTATAATGTTCGTAGATGTTCTTATCAATTTCCATTAAGTGTTTATTTAAATTTTCGTAAGGGCCGTAGAGTAATGAAAAAGGAGTAAAATTTGTTGCAGAATGAACGCTTTGGTTATATATTAATATTGCGGTTATTATTAAATCTTTAATATGATCATTCTTATTTTGCATGCGTAAAATGCGCAGTTTTTCTTTAATCATTATATTTTAACTTAAGAAAATCTAAATACTGCCATATTCAATTTGTGCGTTTCCTTTTAATTTATGCAATTTTTGTTTAATTTCTAATGCAAATTCTTCGAAAGATTGAGTGTGATTTTGAAAACTAGTAGTAAGAAGAGTTTTCTTCACTTCTAGGATCTTTATATTTATTTATTAATAATGTTTTTAATTCACTAAAAGAAGTTGGATTATTTAAGGTAATTAAATCTCTAGCTTCACCTTTAACTTGTGAACACACATATCTAAAAAAGTATGACGAAAGTGTTTCGTCAGTGAAAGTAAATTTAGTAATAAATTCTTGCGAATTTGTTAAAAAATAGTTTAAATCTTTTTGGGAAACCCCCAAATTATTCGGGTACCATGCATTTTGCAAAGTTAAAACGAATTTGAATATCACCATAAGATAAAGTAGTACTTGTAGTCATTTCGTTATCGTTTGAATTATTTGTTTTAATTCTATTTAATGGTGATCTATCGCGTTACATAAATTAATAATCTTTGTAATAAAAATTTTCACTTTAAATCCTTAATACTAAACCAAGCACAAAACAACAATTACAATATATGGGAAAATCAAGTTTTTAAATTACTTACAAAACTAATACCAATAACATGGATGCAGGAAGATCGGAGACGTCGCAGACTGGACCAGTACTTTTCCACCTTCACCCGTGCCTAGTGTTGTTGAGTATTAACTTGTTGCAGAAACCCAATACTTTCGCTGAAGGAACTCTTCTAGGTTTCTTTGACAAATGATGGCTTCGTTTTTTGCAACTGGTTCTTTTCTTTATGAATTACTTCTAAAGAGTTGAAACTCGCTTGACCGCAACGAAAACGATAAAGGGTCAATGAAGCAATCCTGTTCGCAGCGCCAATTAAAGATCTCGACTTGCCGAAATCGTTTTTAAAAAATAAACTCAAGTTGTTTTTACGAAGCTTTCTATTTTAATACTGTCTTTCTTTTAGAAAATACATTGGCTTTTATACTGCTATCAAAGTACTTAAACTAAACAAACTACAATCTAAGAAATGATAAGCTAATGGCTTCTTAACTAGTGTGAAAGTAAATACAAGTATGTAAGAAGGTAAATGGGTTCCTTAATTTCGTTAGCTCAGGTAAATCCATAAAAGAGAAAATTCTATCCAAAGTGAAAATTTCATATTTTAAAGATTGTGTACGTGACAGATAAGAATACGTCAAGTAAGCCGAAAATGGACGTAGTTTTCTAGAATTTTTTCACTTGTTTCCCGAGGTTATAAATACTAATGACGCTCGAGAAACGAGGTTCTCTTTAAAATCAGTTGCTAAAGAAAGCCACGCTTCCCCAGGTCCGAAAAACAAAAGAAAGCTTCTCCGAGAAGGGGATACCTGGTGCATTGACTTTGGAGGTTATATTATTTGTTGTAAAAGTTTTAAGTATTGAAACGATTAGAAAAGTTAAGCAAGCTAAATATAAACGAAAAATATAATAAAAATAAAGTGATTTACCTGGGAACGAGAACGATTTAAATAAAATCCAAGCCAAGTGCCGACAACGAAGTATAAACAAAGAGAATTTGGGTATTGTCATCGGACGGCAGCAAAGGGGTGTCCAACCATACATATTGCAGCAGCCACATTTGAATTAGTTTTCCATCAAGAAGAACCACTGTTTATATCCTTTTATTATAAGAGAATACGTTCTCTTAAAAAACTGTAGCAGAACACAAGGTACAATATTTATTTAGTAGTGACAGGAAATTAGTTAGTAATATATTTTGCCGGTAGGAGTAAAGAACAGATCCGTAATTTGAGTCAAATGAACTGAAGTTTTTTTTTATATAGTAAATTTTTTATAACCAAGGACCAAAATAAAAAGCTGTTGTAATAATAATAATACATTAACAAAATTTTATTAACAAGAATTATTTAATAACATTGAATTTGACTTCATATAAACAATAATATTCATATTTGCAAAATTTAATTTCGATTCAAAATTGAATATTATTACAACATCTTAACCAAGAAAGAACTGCATAAAACAATATTTTTTTATAAAATTTGTTCAGTGATTTGATATATGTAGGAACATCTAACAGTGCTATTCTGATTAAAATTCTTGTATTGTTAATGTTGATTTCAATTTTAAGTAGAATTTAAAATAAATTATAAAACGAATCAATAGTCTTTTATTCATATAAGTTAGCAGGCTCTACAAACAGTAAATCTGAACTCACCTGAGGAAAGAATCTCCACAGTCAGGGTAATCAGGGCAAATAGGCATCACCATTGATAAAAAAGAAAATTACATAGTTTATTTTTTTATTATTGTTGCCCCACAAACAAATAAATTAAGTGCAATAGAAATTTACATAATTACCTTTTCAATCAATATTAAAAATCAAAAAATATTTGCATTATATTTTAATTCAATCAACAAACATCATAATCATAATAATAATAAATAATAATAATAATCAAAAAAATTTTATTGTAATATATATATATATATATATATATATATATATATATATATATATATATATATATATATATATATATATATATATATATATATATATATATCGAGGTGGTGCGTCGCCGAGCGCAATATAGGAAATCCCATGTAAATTTTAAGGGGGTCAATTATTGGCTCCCCTGTCCATTTTACAGAAAAAAATTAAGTTAACTTTCTAAAGAGACCAATCTGACAAGCCCTCATGCCAAGTTTCAAAAACTTTTAATAAGCAATTCTTGAATTATTCAATTTATTGTAATTGCAAAATTACCAAATTTTCGGTTCAGGTAAAACCAAACAGGCACCAGTAAAATGAATATTGTCCCTGATATGAGGAAAAATGTTAATAAATCAGTGACAGTCGGTATTTAAAAAAATATGAGTGATTTAATCGACAAAAAAGTATCCATAATTAAGTCGCATTAAGCGGGAAACAGTTTTAGAGCAGTATCTAAAGTGTTTTTAGTTTATTTCCCCACCAAGCCCATTCCACAGCTTACTTAGCCATTCCGTCCATTTTAACTATTAAACGTATTGTCAGTAAGTTCGAGTCCAAAGGTACCGTAATAAATAATTGTAAATGTTCAACTCAGGATATAGAAAATAGGGCCAAAAAAAGAGAGAACAGAGATCTTAATATTCTACTGAGTGTGGAAGAAAACAAAATGGTTTCTTCTTCCTCTTCTTCCCTGGGAGCCGTCTTGATTAACTACCGGAGGCAGCGCAGCCTCACGGGCTTTTTGTGCCTAATCTCCTATTGTCTTTTATATCAATCCTTCCATCCCAGTCTTGTTCCTTCTACAAGTCTGTATAACCCCAAGACTGGTTGGTTGATATATTCCTGTGGGCTCATTTCCGGTTGCCCAAATAATGCCTGTCTTTTGTGATTCAAAGCTTTACATTCGCACAGGATATGGTGCAACTGCAACTTGGGTCCCCATTATATGAGCCTATCTTATGTAGGTGTCCTCTTAGGTTATCATGCCCTGTTAGCAACCCTACTGTTATGCGAAGTCTTTTCCTACTTTGTCTGAGTAGTTCTTCCTTCGTTCTTTTCGATGGGCCTCTTATAAAGCTTTTTCCATGCCTTATTCTACTGAGGTTTCCCCAGTATTCTTCATGTTTGTTTTGGATCCATTCCCTGGTTTGCCCTCGTGATGTGGTTTTGGTCATTCCAAGGGCAGGTTCTGGCCCAAAGTATGGTGTGGATGATCCCTGTCTCGCTAACTCATCCGCTTTTTCGTTGGCTTCTATCCCCGAATGTCCTGGTACCCACAAAAGAGTTACTCTGTTGCGTCCTCCCAGGACTTCCAGTTCTTTTTGGCATTCCTATGTCAGCTTGGACGTTACCTTGTGGTTTACTAGTGCCCCTAGTGACGCTTGGCTGTCATTATGCAGATCCGCTTGTTTTTATAAGCCCTCCTGTTGTTTTCTTTTGCACAGTGCAGTAAAGCATATATTTCCGTTTGAAATACAGAACTGTGTGTTCCTAGTGGAATGGAGAATTGTGAATTCCTCATTTCGCTGTACACGGCCGCTCCAGTTCCCTGCTCGGTTTTGGAACCATCCGTATACCAGATGATGCCTCCAACCTTGCCGGGGAGATCGGGTTACTGCCACTCACTTCGATCTGGAATTTTTAATGAGTATTGGGGAATCATCTGGTCTGTTCTTTCGTCCAGGATGTTGCCGCCAACCTGACTTTTTATATTGTTGTGTCCCAAACTAGCGTAGACACCAGTTGGTTTCTGTTGCAGTCGGAAGTAGCTCATTCTTGCCTCTTCCATAACTATAAGGTTAAGTGGTGGAAGGTCTAAGAGACACTCCATGGCTGCTGTTGGGGTTGTTTTAATTGCTCCTGTTATAGCTAAGCAAGCAAGTCTCTGTACCTTGGCCAGTTCTGTTACAGCAGTTCTTTGTCGCATTTTTGTCCAGCATACCAGTGATGCGTATGTTATCATAGGCCTTACCACCATGGTGTATAACCAATAGACAATGTTTGGTTTAAGGCCCCATGTTTTCCCATGAGCGCGTCTGATTAACATAAGAGTCATCTCCGCTTTCTTTTTTATTTTCTGAAGACCATGGTTCCAGGTAAGTTTAGAGTCTAGGATGACACCCAAATATTTTACCTCTCCCACAATCTTGATTGTTTCACCTCGTAGGATCAGAAGTCCTAAGCCCTCTAGATTTCTCCTTTTGGTGAAGGCAACTATGGCTGATTTAGAAGGGTTTATGTTTAGTCCCTCCTTTCTTGTCCATCTGGTAACTGCATTTAGGGCCTGTTGCATTTTATCCCTAACAGTATTGTTAAATTTTCCTTGGGCCATAATGACGAGATCGTCTGCATATCCCAAAGTTTGGTGCCCTTCAAGTTGAAAGACATTTAGTAGGTCGTCCATGACAAGGTTCCATAGCAGTGGGGACAGAACTCCCCCTTGCGGACATGTTCGCTCAACCCGAGCTATAAAAGTTTCTTTAAGAATTGAAGTATATACTGATCTGCTCTTAAGCATGCAGTCTATCCACCTGCAGCTTGTTGCGTCGATCCCTCTGCGCCTCGACGCGTCTGAGATAGATGTTAGGGACGTGTTGTCAAACGCTCCTTCTATATCCAGGAAGGCACACATTAGTACCTCCTTGTATTTGAGAGCATATTCGGCTTTTTCTACAAGCTCATGTAATGCTGTTTCTGTGGACTTACCTGCTGTGTATGCATGTATGTCCTAGTGTAGAGGTCTATTCGTAAGTGCATTCTCCCTAATGTGCCTATCCAGCAACTTCTCTAGGGTCTTAAGGACAAACGACATTAGACTTATTGTTCTTAAAGCTTTTGCCCCATCCTGTCCGGTTTTCCCAGGTTTGGGGATGAATGCTACTCTGATTAGTCTCCAGGTTGTTGGTATAAAGTCCAGAGCTAGACTGCCTCTTAAAAGTTGACACAGTCTATGTAGTAAAAGCTCTGGTCCTTTCTGGAGTATTACTGGATAAATGCCATCCGTTCCTGGCGATTTATACGGTTCGAATGAGTTTATCGCCCATTTAATTTTGTCCACTTTTATCACTCATTTTGCTACCTGCCAGTCCTCCCTGGAGCAGTGTTCTGGGTTTCCTAGGTCTGAACTTTTGCAGTCTTCCAGTGACATGTTGGTTGTTTTGCATCCCGGAAAGTGTACTCTGAGTAGTTCTCTCGTGGTCTCATTTGCCGTTCTTGTGTGATCTCCTGTGGGTTTCTTTAAAGTAAATATTTGCGATTGAGGTTCTTTCGAAAGAATCTTATGCAGTCTAGCTGCCTCGTGAGTTCCTTCGATTTCCGCAGTGCCTTCTCCATGAATCTCTTTTAGCTATGTATGTATTCGGTAAGGGCCTTCTTGTATACGATTGATCCGATAATGCCCTGTTGTATTCTCTCCTTGCATTCTTTTTCAGTTTGGTGAGTTCCTCGTTCCACCAGGGCACATTTCTCGAGTACTTTCTTATCACCAGCGGGCAGTTTTCATTGTACGCAGAAATAATGGCGTTCTGTATTTGATCCGTAGCTATTTCTAGGTCGTGTGTGTTGTTTATTTTTCGCTTTGTCCCTCTCAAGGTAGATTCCAGGTCTGCCTTAAAGGCTTCCCAGTCCGTTTTTCGAGGGTTGCGATATGTTTCTTCAGTACGTTCAGGTCCCCCTATCGTGAAGTTTGCATCGCATCCTAGGATGAGCTGCGATCCATTTCCTCTACAGCTTCTCACGAGGTCTTCCATCTCCTTGGTTGGTGGTAGGTCAGGGTCAGCATAGGGTAGATATGCCGATCCGAAAATTAATTCCTTCGGCATGGCCCTATCCCCTGACCTAATTTTAACAGCTACCAGGTCACTGAAACAGAAATCAGTTAGTGGTAGTATCTTTATGTCTTTTTTGACTATTATGCACGTTCTGGGTACGTCGGATGTTCTACTGTATATTAGTTCTCCACCCACGTCCCCTAAACCTCTTACCTTTCCTCCGTAGACCGGGGGTTCTTGTATGAGGGCCACGTCAAAATTCCTCATAGCATTTGCAAGGACTGCTGTTGCTGCCTTGCTATGGTGCAGGTTGGCTTGAAGCACCCTGATTTTTTGTCCTGGCATCGTAACGGCCTATGGAGTGGGATGTGTTTTGCTATCGTGGTCCGTCATGACCTCCACGACAGTGATATCGTGGTCCATCACGACCTCCACGATAGAGGTAATTGTTGGAGTTCTACTGGAGAAGGACCCTGAATCCCTCCTCTGCTTCCTCCTTGCGTTTTTAGTTTTATTTCCTTGGTCGTCCATAAGGATCCCACGAGTAATGGGGAAGAGCTGGTCAGCGCCTGCGGTGCCCCTGCACAGGCGTAAGGCTATTTACTCTGGGAGGTCGCCCTGTATCCCAGAGACTCCGGTTCACGACACCTTTTGACCCCGGTGCCATCCATCCTTCGGTACGGGTCGCATAACGCCACTGGATTGGGGTTTGGATCCTTCTTAGTCTGGTTCCTCCTCTTAGACCCTCCCGCATGGGTGGCCCAATCGGTCTGGCTCTAAAAGTAATTGGAACACGCAAGTCCGGTCACCCGGCTGTTGCCTTCGTCAAGGTGAGGATCCTTCGAGCGAAAGAGAGAACAGAGATCTTTATATTCTACTGAGTGTGGAAGAAAACAAAATGGTTAGTACAAGGGTTCTTGGGCAAGAAGTAAATAAACATCATACAACGGTATTGCGCACTTTGAAAAACACACATTTGTATAAATTCAAAAAACATCAAGAGCTGCAAGAAGGAGATGAAGAGCGAAGAATGGCATTTTGTATGTATGTACATTCACCCTCAACAATAAACCAAATGTTCAGAATTGCCGGTATTGTAGCCAAGAAAATGAACATCGCTTTGTTCATACTCGGACACAATATCCCCAAAAAACAAATGTATTCGTTTGAATTATCGGACACCATATCATTGGACACTTTTTTATGGACTATAACCTGACAGCAAAAACCTATTTGGACTTATTTCAAAATCAAATTGGACCCGCCGTGGAAGAGGTTGTTTGGGAAGATCAAATGATCTGGTACCAAATGGATGGTTTCCCCGCCCATAATGCCCGTATGGTTATAGAGTACCTGGAAAATGCTTTTAACGGCAATATTATTGGTCCACGATACCGGATACTTTGGCCAGCCAGGTCACCTGTTCTTTCACTATATGACTTTTTTCTGTGGGGTCGCTTAAAAAGTTTCATTTATAAAAGTGTAAAATTTGAGAATCTAAACCAGCTACAAATCGCTATTTCGTTAGAATGTAATAAAATTTCGCAATATCAACTTAGCAACGTTAGAAATGGGATATTGTTTAGCTGTTAGTGGGGGGTTGCTTGAACATTTGATTAATTAATTTTTTATGTAATTCTCTTTTTTTTTTTTAAGTTATTATATTTTATTTCATTTTATTTTTCCACACCTAGTAAAATATTAAGAGTTCAGTTCTCTCTTTTTTTGGATCTATTTTCGATCTGCTGAGTTAAACATTCACAATTATTTATTGCGATGACTTTGAACTCGAATTTACTGACAATACGTTTAATGGTTAAAATGGACCAGATAGGCTTGATGAGAAAATAAATCGAAAATATTTCACATACTGCTACTGGTTTAATTAATTAATTCTAGTATGATAAAATTATTTTTTTAATGATCGATAGTAATTATTGTTATTAGTTAAACTTAATTGTAACATTTAATAAAAGGTTTGATAAAAAAATAATGTTAACGTGTCTTTTACTTTGAATGTAATGGTTGTAAGATTGATGAAACGAAAAAAAAACATTCCTTGTATTCGGCTGTACGTCAAATTTGACAAAGCCTTATAACAAATTGTTTGCTGGTAGCTGGTGTCTGTGTAATTTTACCTGAACCAAAAATTTGGTAATTTTGCAATTACATTTAATTGAATAATTCAAGATTCGCTTATTAAAATTTTTTGAAACTTGGCACAAGGGTTTGTCAGATTGTTCTCTTTAAAAAGTTATCTTACGCACCACCCGGTATATATATCTGTATACATATGTATATATATATATATATATATATATATATATATATATATATATAATATATATATATATATAACTAGTGGAAATTAGTGCATAAGCTTGAATCTTAAAACTGTTAGAAAATTAAAAACAAAACCAAGGTTATTTGTCAATATTCTATCATTATATATAAAAAAAACACATTCCCTTCAAATTCAAATTAATTTAATAACATCAAAATTATCAAAATTATGTATTCGGTTGTAAGAAAAATAAAACTAATAGTACAAAATAATCGAAGTAGACAAAATATATTTTTTCTACCTCAGTAGCGTGTATTACCTCCTGCTCTTCTACATTGTTCCACCCTGTGATTCATACTATTGATGAGGTTGTTAATGACTTTTTGGGGGATATTTTCCCACTCCTCTAAAATGGCATTTCGAAGTTGGTCAGTTGTCTCTAGTGGAATATTTCGGTTATTTAACCTTCTGGAAATGTAGCTCCAGACTGCTCTATTGGATTCATGTCTGGAGAATTCGGCGACCAAACCATTCGCTCAATTCCTTCTTCCTCTAGCGCATTTTGGACAGCCACAGTTCTATGTGGGGGAGCATTATCGTCCATAAAAACAAATTGTTCACCAATGGCACCTCTAAATAAACGAACTACACCTCTAATGACATTGTCCAAATAAAATTGACCGGTCATAGTTCTCGGTACAATGATCAATGGGGTACAGGTACCATACAGAATGCCCCCCCACACCATAACATTATGACGTTGACTTGGGTCGATGTTAAGCGCCAAATTCAGTCTATGCTGAGGTCCTGTTGGTCTCCAAACACGAATTCGACAGTCATCGTTCAGTAGGCAAAAACGGCTTTCATCGGAAAACATGGTGTTATGCCACTGGTGCTGGTCCCATTGCATATGCGCCCTCACCCACTCCATGCGTCTTGCTCTATGCTGAGCAATTAACCTGGGTACCCACAGGGGACGCCTGCACCGTAAACCACCACTTCGAAGACGCCGACGTACCATACGATTCGATAAATGGATCCCATGTGTTCTTTGAAAGTGCCTTATATACACACCGACAGTTTGGAATGGGTTTCTACGAGCATATTGCAATAAATAACGGTCTTGATTTGCTGTTGTAGCCCTCCTACGTCCACTCCTGGGTAATTCGTGAACATGGCCATGCTCAACATACCGGGCAATCACTCTTGACACTGTACTTTGAATGAATCCCAACTCTCTAGCGATACGCCACTGACTCCAACCATGTTCATGTAGGGTTACAATTCTCATACGGTCTTCCTCAGAAAGACGTGCACCGGGCATATTTATCGACTCACGAAATTTACAAGTAAAAACTCAAATAGTACTGATTTTATTTTGGTATAGTATTCAGCCAGATATAAATTCCAGCGTGTGATAAGGTTTTTGTTCACTACTTTTGCTTTTTTTTTGTGTTCATTGTCTGTTTCAAACAATAACCTATCATTAGATCCTGTAAAATATTTCTTTTATAAAATTTTCTGCTAATTGACTAATTATAGCCATAAGTAATAATAATATATATATATATATATATATATATATATATATATATATATATATATATATATATATATATATATATATATATATATATATATATAAAATATATATATATATATATATATATATATATATATATATATATATATATATATATATATATATATATATATATATATATATATATTATATATATATATATATATATATATATATATATATATATATATATATATATATATATATATATATATATATATAATATATATATTATATATATATATATATATATATATATATATATATATATATATATATATCTGTGTGTGTGTGTGTGAAAGTAAAGAAATAGGATAAAGTGTAATGTATCATCAAACAGAAACGGACAACCCCTTTAACTGTGTGAAAGAAGTGAGACAAAGCTTCGCAATGTGTCGATGCTTGTATTAGGCCCTGTTTCGAATAGCGAAGACCGGCGAGGCGCGGCGATTCGAGGCATACGGCAACCTTCGTCGAGTGTACGCTGTTAAGCTATTTTATCTACTTTTTCGCACTAAAATTGTCTACGTCGTAGAAGAATAGTTTTTAAAGCATATTTTAGTTCAAAATAATTATTTTCTTAATTTTTAAAATAAGTGTTTCCTCAAATTTGAACAAACAGTTTGAGATAGAATCAAAATAGATCTCTAAAAAATCTATTTTTACCAAACATTCCTTATTATCGAATAAAATTTAACATTCGTGCCATCTTTAAAACACAAAACACCATTATATCCCATGTAACAAAAACAAAACCATATGATATAAAAGAAAATACAAAGAATGTTATTTATAGAATCCCTCGTAAATGTAATAAATTTTATATACTGATTAACTATGGAGAAAGGCAGTATCTACCAAAAAATTTAAAATTGATATTGAAATGATAGTATCTTTGCACACTTATGAGTGTCTTACACCTTCTTACAGTTTAAAAAAGCAGTATATTTGTGTCTTAATAAATAAAATTAAAATCAAAAATAATTTACACTATGCATAAAAGTCTGTTCAAATATCAACGATTACAAAAATTATTTTTATTCCACTTTGTAATAACTTCGTTTTAAATTGTACTTGGACTTACTAGACTTCATTTTTATAAATAAGGATAGCAGTAAATAGAGAATGTTTTTGCTGTTTTTCTACAAAACTGAAAGTTTGCATATACTGCTTTTCTCCATAGATGGGCAGTAGAGGTGAATCTTTCGGACAATTAGCCAAACGCATAAAAGAATATTGAACATATAATAAAAACATAGAATTTCGCAAATCAAAAACTTTTTAACATGCATTTGATAATAACCACATAATAAACTAAAATGTTTCTAGTAGTTCAGCAAAGACACATCCCCCTAAATGTCCAAAAAATGTAAACAAATGAAAGTGCACATATATTGTAAAATAACGATAACAGTGTAGCATCAGTTTATTTAAATAATTCATGGTTACCACCAAGGTTAAAAAAGAACTAGAGAGAACGCAACCAATGCTACACACGTTAAATATTTGGAGTAAACAAAGTGGGATCAATATGGCTGACTCGATAGAGGCATATTTAGTACTTTTGTGTTTATTTTTGTAATCGTTTATAGATGCACTATAAAAACTTACAAAATAAATTAGGAGTGTTTGGGATGAATATATATATATATATATATATATATATATATATATATATATATATATATATATATATATATATATATATATATATATATATATATATATATATATATATATATATATATATATATATATATATATATATATATATATATATATATATATATATATATATATATATATATATATATATATATATATATATATATATATATATATATATATATATATATATATATATATATATATATATACGGGTGTGTCAAATTCGACTCTCACCATTGGGATCTCGGAAACTATAGGAGATACGAAGATGGTTAAATTGGGGCAAAGTTGGGCATTTATGTGACCAACAATATACCGTTTAGAAAGTTTGAAAATTCCGAGTAATTCCGGAGATATCCGGAAAAAAAAAATTTTGGAAAATCGTTTTATTTTTTTCCTGGGTTTCTTTTTCAACGAATTCCAAAATAAATAATACATTTGCATTGTCACTTTTTCCGCTCTATCGAATGGTGTTCATAGTTTTGCAACTCGCTTTCGTTTTTCCGTAACCATCATCAACTTTTTTTCTTATGGACGCCATATGGGAATTCCACAAATTTGAATGGCCCTTTTTATCACATTTTCCACGATGTATCATAAGTTACCCTTGTTGCCCGGAAAATCCGAAAAATTAACTAGAATATTTTTATAACGTAGTTGGCTTTGATTTCTCAAATCGGTGACGTGTAAATGACATTCTGCGTTTACTGTCAGTTGTGGTGTCGTTAAAAATGGAATTCACCAATGAAGAAAAACGAGATATGGTAAAACTTTATTACAAGAATGATAGGAACAGTGTGAAAACATCGGAAGTGTATCTTAACTCGTATCCCGAGAGACGACAACCTCATCGAACTTTATTCAAATTATTGGATAGAATCTTCGCTGAGTATGGTTCGTTTGAAAGCCTCTAGACAACAAAATGACAACCGAATGGTTTACATAACAGAAAATTACTAAAAACTAGAACTAAAAAATTATAACAAATGTTCAAAATGCTGCCCGTCATTTTCTAAACAAATCGCCACTCTTTGTATGTTATTAACTGCGCGATTTATTTCCCTCCTTCTTAATCTTCCAAACTCCCTAACGATGTTGAGTTGAAGTTCCTCGATATTTTGGTATTCGCCTTGCCCATAAATTCGGTTTTTCAACGTACCCCATAAAAATGTATCGAGGACATTGACATCTGGAGACCTAGCTGGCCATCTTACCGGCCCATTATTCCCAATCCACCTGTCACCAAACCTTTCGGAAAGATAATCAGATACTTGTCTTGTGTTGTGAGGTGGAGCACCATCGTGTTGGAACCAAATACTGTTGTAGTTTGCTAATGGTAAATCGTCCAAATAGTCTTCAAAAGTTGACGTCAAAAACTGATAATACATTTCAGCGTTCAAATTTCCGTTGAAAAAATGAGGTCCCAAAATTCTATTTTTATAAATGCCTGCCCAGACATTAAGACTGAATCGCACTTGGGGTCGTAATTCTCGAAACTGCCGGGGATTGTTTATGCTCCAAATGTGTTCATTGTTTCAATTAAATATTCCACAATTGGTAAAAGTGCTCTCATCTGTCCAAATAACATTTTCTAGAAAAGCTGGAAAATCGGGTCGCCTTTGTAGCCAATCACAAAATTGTAATCGCCTTTCAGAATCACCAGGGTGCAGTTTTTGCGATATGTGGATTTTGTAGCATTTGAAACCACTTTTCCTGATCTCTCTCCAAACAGACGTGTGCGAAGAAACATCCAAATCAGTGTGTACCTGGCGTGTGGATTTACCTGGATTCGTATTTATCTACAAAATATGTATTAGTTCCTAAATTCGAACTAAGTCATAAAGTCGACGCATGCCCGGTATGTATTTGAAAATTGCCGCGTTCGTCAACATTTTTTCCGAATAGATAATCGATTAGGTACTTTGCGTCCTAAAACGAATGTTAACAATAATTATACCTCATTTACGATGTTTTCTTTACTTTCCTCATCCATTCTGTCCCCATATTTTTGTCTGGGCTTTTCAAACGAACCATGCTCAGCGAGGTTTCTATCCAATAATTTGAATAAAGTTCGATGATGTTGTCGTCTCTCGGGATACGAGTTAAGATACACTTCCGATGTTTTCACACTGTTCCTATCATTCTTGTAATAAAGTTTTACCATATCTCGTTTTTCTTCATTGGTGAATTCCATTTTTAACGACACCACAACTGACAGTAAACACAGAATGTCATTTACACGTCACCGATTTGAGAAATCAAAGCCAACTACGTTATAAAAATATTCTAGTTAATTTTCGGATTTTCAGGCAACAAGGGTAACTTATGATACATCGTTGAAAATGTGATAAAAAGGGCCATTCAAATTTGTGGAATTCCCATATGGCGTCCATAAGAAAAAAAACTTGATGATGGTTACGGAAAAACGAAATGTCGAGTTGCAAAACTATGAACACCATTCGATAGAGCGGAAAAAGTGACAATGCAAATGTATTATTTATTTTGGAATTCGTTGAAAAGAAACCCAGGAAAAAATAAAACGATTTTCCAAAATTTCGTTTTTTCCGGATATCTCGGAATTACTCGAAATTTTTAAACTTTCTAAACGGTATATTGTTGGTCACATAAATGCCCAACTTCCCCAATTTAACCATCTTCGTATCTCCTATAGTTTCCGAGATCCCAATGGTGAGAGTCGAATTTGAAACACCCGGTATATATATATATATATATATATATATATATATATATATATATATATATATATATATATATATATATATATATATACAGTATGTCCACGGATAAGGTGTTGAAAGAGAAAACTTTTTTTTTTTTGATTTTATCGAAAAAAGCTACTCTTGATAAAAAATTTGCTACTTATAAAAATAAGATTGGGATAGAAACATTTAACATATTTTATACGGGGTGTTCAGAAAATTAAAAAAACTTAAAATGATACAAGAGTAAAGTGCATTTATTTGAGAAGATATGGAAATAAGTCACTAGGAAAAGTTGTTCAAAATTAAGAGGCAGTCTCTAATACCAATTTTTAAAAAAATCGGCCTACTTTTAATTATTTGTGATTAAGATTTCATAATAAATTAACTAATTCCAAATTTTTGTACTAGTAGGCGTTGATAGTGACAAGCTTTATTGACACTTCGCTTTTATAATTCATTAGCCATAGTATTGTCAGCTTAAAATGCTTACTTTACAGCAAAAAATTTACTTGGTGCAATGCTATGGGAAAGGTGAAAAATGTTATCGTCGAGTTATTCAGGAATTTAATGAAAAATTCCCCAATGTGTCCGTTTCTGAGAATAGTTGCCGTAAAATAATTTTGAAGTTTTTAAGCACTGGCTCATTGTTGCGAATACCTAAAGAAAAAAAGAGATACGATGAAAATGATGCAAGCACTTTGTTGGTATTACATTCAGTGAGAGGAACACCCGACATTATCATTAAGAAAAAGAGCTCAAAATCTCCAATTTGTTAAAAGTCGCATATTCAGGAGATATTAAAACACAACAAGATACATCCATACAAGCCAGTTTTTAATCATGTTTTGGAAATCGGCGATGAGGCAAAACTTTGGATTTCTGTTTGTGGGTTGGCAGTATGGAAAGAGAATTTTCATAAGAAAATAATGTTTTCTGATGAATCAACTTTTCGACCAATGGTGTTGTGGCTTCCTAACATGCACGATATTGGAGTGACTCTAATCCGCATTTTCGAATACCACGGAGCGTCAGTACTGTGTCAAAGTAAATGTGTGGTGCGCCATTTCTTATTACGGAATAATAGGGCCATTCTTCTTTGACAACACTTGTACTGCGAATAGTTACATAGCTATGTTAAGAAATTTTCTTGACGGTGAATTAGACAATCTTCCATTAGACTACCGTTGTTCATTTTATTTCCAACAAGATGGATGCCCAGCACATTATGCGGCAACGGTTAGACAATGGTTAGAACATACGTTTCCAGACCACTGGATTGAGTGACATGGACCAGTTCAGTGGCCTCCTAGAGTCCAGATTTAACATTAATGGATTTTTCTTATGGGGCCGATTGAAACAAATTGTTTATCGTACACCTCAATAAATGCCACTACTAATCAATTAAAGGATGCGATTAGAGATGCCGTTGCTTCAATATCTTTACATGAGGTTAGAAACAGTTTTGATCAATTATTTGTTCGTTTAGAGGCATGTGCCTAACAGGGTGGTAGTGTGTTTGAGTAAATAAACTTACAACTTGTGCATTGTTATATTGGAATTAGTTAATTAATATTAAAATAAATAAACTTACAACTTGTGCATTGTTAATTTTGAATTAGTTAATTGATATTAAAATAAATAAACTTACAACTTGTGTATGGTTAATTTGAAATTAGATTAATTGATAATAAATCAAATTTATTCACAAATAAATAAAAGTAGGCCGATTTTTTCGAATATTGGTATTGAGACAACCTTTTACTTTTAAACAACTTTCTAGTAACTAATTTTCATATCTTTGCAAATAAATAAACTTTACTCTTGTATACCATTTAAAGTTTTTCAATTTTCTGAACACCAGTATAAAATATGTTAAATGTTTCTATCCCAATCTTACTCTAAGAGGTAGCAAAATTTTTTACCACAAGTAGCTTTTTGGATAAAATTAAAAATTAAGAAGTTTTCCTATTCAATACCTTTTCCGTGGACATACCAGTATGTCCACGAAAAGGTGTTGAATAGAAAAAACTCTTTATTTTTAATTTTTTTAAAAAAAGCTACTCTTGAATAAAAACTTTGCCACTTCTTAGAAGTAAGATTGAGGATAAACATTTAACAAATTTTATAAGGCGGTATTCAGAAAATTGGAAAACTTTTAAATGGTTCAAAGTAAAGTGAATTTATTTGAGAGATATGGAAATAGTTACTAGGAAAAGTTGTTCAAAAGTAAAGGATAGTTCCTTATACCAATTTTCGACAAAATCGCCTTTTTATTAATCTGTGATGAACATTATTTTAATATCAATTTACTAATTCAAATTGGGAGACAAGGACCAGTCCAGTGGCCTCCTAGGAGTCAGATTTAACTATAATGGATTTTTCTTATGGGGCCGATTGAAACAAATTGTTTATCGTACACCTCTAATAAATGCCACGATATTAAAATAAATTTAATCACAAATAAATAAAAGTAGGCCGATTTTTTCGAAAATTGGTATTAGAGACTGCCTCTTAATTTTGAACAACTTTTCCTAGTGACTTATTTCCATATCTTCTCTTAAATGCACTTTACTCTTGTATCATTTTAAGTTTTTTTAATTTTCTGAACACCCCGTATAAAATATGTTAAATGTTTCTATCCCAATCTTATTTTTAGAAGTAGCAAAATTTTTTATCAAGAGTAGCTTTTTCGATAAAATCAAAAATAAAAAAAGTTTTCTCTCTTCAACACCTTACCGTGGAAACTGTATATATATTATATATATATATATATAATATATATATATATATATATATATATATATATATATATATATATATATATATATATATATATATATAATATATATATTCATATATTGTACAAAATGGTATAAGTTTTGCAAATACATAAATACTTAACTGATCGTTAAGTTATGGTCTAAAATAAAAAACTAAAAAAACTACCAATTTTATAAAATAAGTTAAACATCCTATTTATTTTGGTAAAAAAAATCACATTAAAACTTTATAAAGTAGTAAACATATCATCGGAGTATCCATGAATCCATATCACTGAAAATAAGCAAGAAAGCAGTTTGGGTACTCCGCACACGTGTTTAAAACTTTGAATAAAGTATTTTCATCAGAATTTATATCCCTTAGAATATTCGACTCAATATTAGGTATTGCAGACTCTTATTAACATCAAAGTCCATACCATAGTTGTAGACAATTTTATCAGTAAATACATTGGGGATAACATTGTCTCTTAGCCGAACTATGCCACAAACAGATGTTCCGTCAAAACAGTCCTCAGAAAAATAATCGGAACAAACTACAGCGAATCTGCTAACTGCTATGTTTGTAAGTCCCATTGCCTTTAACAATGCTGATCCTTTGGTCTCATTTTTGGATATCGTATTTAATAAAAAGTATTGATTTAATTTTATTCTTCAAACCAATAGATCAGTAATACTATACAGGGTGATTTATTAGGAAATATCAATACTTCAGGTACGTAATTAGGGTCAAAAAATAAACATAAAAGCCTATTCAAATATGGGTCCGCAAGGCCATCGTTTCCGAGATACAGGCTGTTCACCACAGAGCTGACATGTGCTTAGAAGTAAATGGTAGAATTTTTAAAAAAATTTTATTTAATTTTTCTGTTTTTTAATTAAACTCTATGATAATGTAAATAATGGAATTAAAATTGGTATCCGGGGGTTTTTTGGTATGACGGATTCGAATCTAATCTGATTACGGCTCTTACTTGTAGGGGGAGCCACCTACATGTCTTTTTAGTATTTTGAACAATCACAACTTTTTGGTACGGCCCTGTATTACGTTTTTAAGTAAATTAAATAATTGTTTTGTCATTTTTACGTCAAAAAGGTATACTTGCTAAAAGTTGATATGAGCAACCGTTTTAGAGATATTTGGATTTAAAAAAAATTACGACGCATCTGATTTTATTATAGCAAAATAAAAAAAAATAAACAAAATGTATAATTAAACAATACGTATTTCAATTTTTAATAAAATTATTGTTCTTAAATTATGTGCGGTAAAACATAAGCTAGGTTTTATAATTTTTAAAAATTCTACCATTTACTTCTAAGCACATGTCAGCTCTGTGGTGAACAGCCTGTATCTCGGAAACGATGGCCTTGAGGACCCATATTTGTATAGACTTTTATGTTTATTTTTGGACCCTGACTACGTACCTAAAGTATTGACATTTCCTCATGAATCACCCTGTATTATATCAGTTGGTGGCGCTGACATAAATTCGACCTGACGATAATTGGAAGTTATATGGAAGTCAAAGAGATTTTTTTAACTATGTATTAGCAGAATACTGTTTAGTCTGTTGAAGGATCAAGTTTATTTGAGAATTTTTTAAAGAGATAAGAAAAGAAACAAGAAAAAATTAAGCTGACGTTATGAAAATACATTAACTTAAACATAATTAATCAATTTGAGCTACTTAAGGTGCTACTATTGGCCAAAACAAACTAAACTAAAATTTTAATTTACATTTCATTACTGAGCGGTTTCTAATTCAGTTTAATCTTATAAATTTGCATAAATGTTGCTATTTATTTAAATATTTAAAGTAAATATATAGAAAAAAGTTGAATGTACCGTAGCCGCTTATTTTTCATGTTGTAACCCAATAAATATATATATATATATATATATATATATATATATATATATATATATATATATATATATATATATATATATATATATATATATATATATATATATATATATATATATTCTGAACCAGGGTTGTAACGGAGGCCTTCTTAGCGGAGGCGGATGCGGAGGAGAAGAGGTTCGCCTCCGCGGATGCGCAGGTTAACGGAGGCTGAGGTGAAATTTGAAGTGGATAAAATAGAAATTCATGATTTATTAAAGTCAAAAATATTTATTTTAAATGGGTACATAACATACATACATGTAAATGGTACGCTTTCATAAATAAACCATTAATCAAAATTTGAGAAGAGACAGCCGAGCGGCCGCGTCGCCCTGCGTCGCTTCTTGCGCTTTGTATGTTATCGTGAATAAACCTCCGTTAAAACTCCGCATAAATTTTGGGGAGGCGGATGCGGAGGCTGAGGTCGATTCTTTGCGGAAGTTCCGTAATAACGGAGGCGGAGTTCCGTTACAACCCTAGTCTGAACCATCAACAAATAAATGATCTAAATTAAAAGCAAATTTTCATTTTAAACAGCATGAATCATAATTAAATAAAATTATTATTAAATACGCACCTGTGAAATGTTTTTCCACCCAAATTCTCCTTATCTTCCAAATTTTTACAACCTGGAACTAAACACTTCCTTATTATTGTTCAAAATTATAAAATGTCTATAAATCACAGCAAAAAGTTTTCTCACATATATAAAACCTAAACTGACTGCCGGCTGGGACATTCCCCTTGCCGTTTTTCAGAGGCCGCGTTCTCTCTAGTTATTATATAACCTCGTTGATGGTTACACTTTTATAAGGCAGAAGTAATTTAAAGAAAATTTAGAATCATTTAACGCACCACCTACTTTTTATTTTTAAAAATAATAAATATACCAGTTACAACAGATTATTGTCAAAATTTGAACACTTTTAATTATAATTATTATATAATATTTAGTTAAGTTTTTATATATTATTTTTATCTTAAAAACGGTGTTAGACTTGCTCCCGAAACGCAGGTAGGTACTTCAATTTTTAAGAGGGGCTTTTTCTTTTTTTGTTTTAGGCGATCTGCAAGTTCAGATAGGTCAATAGGGCTGAGCAGACTTAGTCTCTATATCCCGGGACCAGTATAAGGATTTCTTTGGTCCGTAGCTTACACCATATTTAAAAAAAATTAATTCACCACAACAATATAGAATATATCTACAATTTTAAGTAGTATTGTTTTTGAGTCTAAGGTTACGTTGGTTGATGTTAAGAGTAACACCATTCAAAAGAAGGCAGTTTAAAACCGTCTAATAATGAATAATTGCCTCCGATTCGGAATTCTGAATGGTGGCCTGTGCGTTCGGGATTCCGCACGAAAAAACCGATTCGAACGCAACTCGTCCATAGATTTAGTACGAGTCGCAACAAACATTCGAAATTTCCCTAGGAAATATTTAAAAAAATTCTCAGGATTGTCTCGCAATCTGGATCTTTTTACGTAAAATTGGCTCATTTTCAGTCTTTGCGTATTTAGGGGATGCACCCAGTAACGGCGACGTATTTTCTTTTTCTTAACAAGATACAGCATCAATGCAATCGCTATCAGAAAATCGTCGTCCATGTTTGTCTACATGCGCTGTTTGACTAAGCCCTGTCATTCCGAATGAAAAAAGTATGTGTGTGTGTGTGATGTATTAACGGCATCCCGAAATGATACTCCGTTTCGTAATTTCGAAACGAAACTTGGACCGTATGTGGCCGCCATAAAGTAAAATCCAATAAAGGCTAAAGCCATACGAAAACTATATGACTTAAATAATTTGAAAGTTTAATTAGCGAGTAATTATGAAATCTTACAGACAGACAGGAAAACAGAACCATGAAATTTACAAAAAATGCAGGATAATAAACACCATATATTTGTGTTTTATAATAACACAATATCAACTTTTTACAAAACTATTACAGCGTAAATGTATATTGATAATAAAATTATATATATATTTTTTTAAATATGACACTACGTTTATTTGGGTTTGGTGATTCGACCCCCGAATAATAGAATGGTAGAATCGTTAATGTGTCTTTTTTGCAAGAAGATAATAGCAGGATGGTCCATGTTGAAGGTTTTAGGAGGAGGTGGAAGACTGCAAAGCATAAAACCCATACCTAAAACCAAAATACATAAAATTAGATTTAATTTTCTTTATCTTATCAATTACTCTAATTGCAACTGGAAAATACATCATGTTTTAAGTACTTTTTATAATCTTAAATCCTGGGCTAACGTAAGAAAAAAATTAATGAATTAAATGAACAGGCTTTCAGTTTAAACAGGATCCTTCTGAAATACTGCAAATAATACATCTCAGCAGGATTTTCCGCCATTCTCGGTTGACCATCACCGGGAATAATTCCGTTTTCATAAGCTAAAATTTTTTCAATACTCTCATCTTTAAAAATAATGTCTGGTGGTTTTATTAATAGATTTAAAAGTATTATTATTTGCAGAAAGATGAAATGCAATACCCCTTTTTTGAAATTCTTCTTGTAAATATTTATTAATATCATCTATTTTATAAGTTCCTTTTGGAATTGTTATAAAATTAGTATTATTTCTAAAATAAACTTTATTATTTTTAACTAACCACAACTAACCACAACCCATGTAGGTGGTCTTAGATTACCAAAAGTGTCAAAGTAATTTATATTTTTATTATTTTTAATGTAAGCAGTCTAATCAATAGCCCATCCTAAAAATTAATATTTCCAGTATCTCATTTTCATTTTTCTCGGCAAATTGTTTCTCATTAAAACACCTCTAAAATATTATATTCCTAAAATTTTACATATTTTAGCAAATCAAATTTGTTAAAGATTTACGTGGTAGCAAACTTAGCAGTTTTTTGAATATGGTTTAAAAAATAGGCTACACCTTTTTGATATGGACGAAGGTAAAGGACCTTTTCCAAGCGATACATTTTTTATGGCCCTATTGTGCCTTGCTTCTTTTTCTAAATTTTTTTTTGGGAATTTCTAGCTTTATTTTTTAGTGGTGAGCTGGTGTAGTGGCAGTGTATCAGCCTCTCACCGTAGTGACCCGGGTTCGATTCCCGCATTGTCCATTCGACTTTTTCATAGCTGATCACCTCACAGAAGGCAATGGCAAACCACCGTGTAGTATTTCTGCCTAGTAAAAACCCTCTCGCATGTGCTTTGGAAGGCACGTTAAGCTGGTGGACCCGCATATCTGTGTAAAAGTAGTTGGTACTCAACACAGATATGTGCGAAAGGGCGTCTACAATCTGAATAGAATGTGGCACTGTAAGAAAAAGAAGCTTAATTTACTGCATTCACAATTCCTGTGGCTGTGCTAACGTCAATAACGCGGATAATCCAGAAAATATTGGTATAAGGGATAAAATGGTATTGAAATAATTCTTTGCTTAGGCTTGTTTGTGTGGCTTGTGAATTTTGGTTATTTATTGATAATAACGTAACATTTCTTAAATTGTCAAATGATTCTGCTTTTTTTCTGACATTGTTAAATGAAATTTGATCCTTTTAAATTCTTTTCATTTTAACTATTCTTCTTTTACCTATTCTCATACCTTATTTAGTTATTACAGCTAAATTCCCACTTACTACTAGTGATGATAACTTTTTACCTACACTAGAATTCAAAACCTTCACCCTATTAAATGCTTTTTTAGCCAAAACCAATGAATTTGTTAATTTATTTAGTCGAAAAGTTAAATTTGGGGTTGCATTTTTTAGAGGACGAAATTTTATTGTTTAGATGTGAGGGGGGAAAAAAAGCTTAACTTAAAGTTTGTGGGGTCACAACCCTCTAACTTCGGCTGCCCGATTGATGAAAGCGTTGTTAAAGTTAGCAATGGACTTAACAATGGGTTAGATTTAACAAAGAGGTAAAAATGGACACTCTTGGCAACAGGGCATAACTTAAATATTAACTATTGGTCAAAAAATAATTTAGTTTAGGATTTTGCATTTAAAATCAAATAAACATATTAAAAAAATAAAATAAAAAACTATTACCTTGCATCGAATATGAAAAAAATTGTTTTGACACTCCAAGAAAGTAATTTTATATATTTTCTTCAAAAACAAGCAGCACAATAGATAGATCGAATGACCAATACTGTAAAACTTCTTTAAATTTAAGTTGTTAACTGGTTCTTTAATATAATTCATGCCCACTACACGATAGGTAGATTCATCTAGAGTAGGCAAAAATTTGCTTTATTTACCCTGAAAATTAATGTTTTAATTTAATACATAGGTATTAAAACTATTTATTTACAAGGATTTTATTACCAACTGCTCTTTATAATTTATAATCCATCTATCCTTTTTAAAACAAAAGAACTAAAATCATTTTATGTTTATTAAGTACTTAGACAAGGAAAGAGTTCATTTTTTGTCTAAGATTAAGAAGGTATACTGGATACTGATCTGTTTATGGCTCTCACAGATGGCGCTGCTGCAAGGCAGTTTGCCACCTCTCCCAGTTCCAGTATGCCCCTCCCTGCTGAGCGCGCAACCATCTTCCGCCATTAGAAAAATCCCTCGTGCGTGGGGCCCTCAGAAAGGAACAGGTATAGGAATCTTCGTTCACAGCGCTTAGCCCCAGAAGAAGGACTCCATCGTTTGGCTTGAGTTTCTGCTTGATCCCCGATGGCAAAAGCTGTTGATACAGCACCTTCAGCCGCCTTCCCGGAAAAAAAAACTATGTAGTTTTTTTTATCGCGAGCACTTCACTGATCGGAGGTCAAACAGGAACTGATTAAGTAGGTATTATATTTATATATTGTATTTCCTAGGTTAAGGCGCGTCCAAAGCTATAACATGCGGTACTAAAAAAAACCGTTAGAGACCCGATGTCGTATAGGTCCAATTGGTCGCAAGGCATTTGTCGAAATCCATGTTAAACGGACTCTAGGGTGCAAACCTTGATTTAATAATGTTTGCATCGCAATGAAAATATGTTCTTGGTTTTAGAAACAGCGCATATACATATAATCATTCAAGCGTTTTTTATGATTTCACATTTTAATTGCCCTTTTATATTGCCAAACTTTTTAGGGCACGCCAAACTCTAAGGCGCGGAAAAATTTTCGTCACTAGAAAGCTAATACTCAGATTATCTATCGCAACCTTCGAGCATATACTACTAGAGGCAGCCTTGCAACTTGGTCGTACGAACACTCCACGTGAGAGAAAGGAATAAGAGTGCAACATTTTCCCCTTGCTTAACGTGCTGAGTGGTGGGCGGGCGGAGAATGTACTATTCTCCATCGACTAATTAGCAACCAAGAAAGAAAGGTTGTACTTCTATTCGTCTTTTTCTCTTGATCGGACATATGGCTTGGCAAAATTATAATATTTAGTAATGCAAGCTGAAAACAATAGGACACTTAGCGCCTAAATCATTAAATTAAAACATTTTGCATGCTCTTGCGATGCAGAAGAGGTTGCACTTACGCAAGAACATGCAGAATATTTTAATTTAATGATTAAGGCGCTATATTTATAACTGTCCTATTGTTTTTTGCTTGCATTACTAAATATTATAATTTTTCCAAGCCACATGTCCGATCACGTCTCACAGTGTGCGTAAAAAAAGACGAATAAAAGTACAACTTTTATCTTAGTTGCTGATTAGTCGGCGGAGAATAGTACATGCCCCCCCCGACAACCACTTAGCACGTAGAGCGAGGGGAAATTGTTGCACTCTTATTCTTTTTTCTCTTACGTGGAGTGTTCCCACGAAAAAGTTGCAAGGCTGCCTTTTGTTGAAAAGTTTAACAATAAAAAAGGGTAATTAATATGTGAAATCGTACAAAACGCTCTTGAGCTACTCCAAATCCTATCTCATCTAGCGTGCGTGTAGAAATAATAATAAGTATATGCGCTGTTTCTAAAACTAAGAACATCTTAGATCAAGTTTTACATCCTAAAGTGCATTTAACTTTGATTTCGACAAAGGCCTAGCGACCAATCGGACCTATACCACATCAGGTCTCTAACACAATATATAAATACACCTACAAATAAACATAAAATGATTTTAGATCTTTTTTTTTAAAAAGGACAGATGGATTATAAATTATAAAGAGCAGTTAGTTATAAAATTCTTGTAAATAAATATTTTTACTAATATGTATTAAATTAAAACATTAATTTTCTAGGAAAATAAAGATGAATCTATCCATCGGAATATATCAATAAAATGTAGTAGGTACAAATGAATTATATTAGAGAACCTGTTAAAAACCCTTTAAAAAAGTTCTGCAGTATTGGTCATTTGAGCTATCTATTGTGCTGATTGTTTTTGATGAAAATATTATATAAAATTACTTTGGTGGAGTGTCGAACCAATTTTTTTTATATTCGATGCAAGGTAATTATTTTTAAATCTTTTTAATGCTTAATGTATTTTAAACGCAGAATTCCAAACTAAACTATTTCTTGTTATCTAGTTACCATAAAATGTTTAAAAATGTGCTGCGTTGTCAAGTTTTTTTCATTTTTCACCCTTCGTTAAATTTAACAATTGATAAGTCCATTGTTAACTTTAACAAAGCGTTCATAACTCGGCCGATGGCTATCACTTGCTACATATGTCTTCAAACTCATAAATGTCGGCACACCGCCGGTCACATCTCTACAATATACAAAACTCTCATCAGAAGAAAAAAATTGTAAATAAGTAAAAAGGAAAGGCATTTTTTTCTTTTAATCTCGATGCTAGTAACTCGGTATGCTCTTTTAAAAGATCTTAGTATCAGATGTAATATTAAGCTCATTTTATGAAAATGTTTTAGAATTTGATGTTTCTTTACAAGATTTAAAGTCGTCATCTTAAAAAAAACTTGATTAACACAAAGTACTTTAATTTCTGTGATAAAAAAAAACCGATGTTGGAACATGTTCTATATGAGGAATAGATCTTTTTGCTAAAGAAATATTGCGATATTTCCATTTGTAGCGATTGTTTTTGTAGATGTCCACTATATTGGTCATTTTTTGTTTTTGTCAAATCATAGGTAGGTACTTCATAGACCTAAGTGTTCTTTTTTCTCATTAACGCAAATGTTCAATGCACATTTTACACGCTCTATGAGGAACTCACGTTTTATCTTGGTTCCTAATTTTAATATCAGTTGATCACAGTATCTGTAATCGATTTTCGCTGATCTTTCAGTATGTAATCACCACAAACGTAACCAAATTTACCTGGGTCGTTAACACAAAATCTAAATATACTAACCCTAATGAAATAAGATAAGTTGTATCTGTGTTTTGTAAGATGGACTGTTTACAAACAAGACCGGAAAAAAATCAAAATGATTGTAGTAGGTAAAAAAGCTAATAAGTTTAAATGACTAAAATCAATATACTGTATAGTATCTTTTTTATCGATGACAGATACAATCAGAACGGCACAATTTTTTTTGTTGGTCTGTGTAATTAATACATTTTCTTGTAACTTTGATGTTCCTGTTGTTTCAAAAACAGTGGTAAATATAAAAAAATGTACGAGACATATGTGCATAAAGGCTACTTAGCCTTCTCTTCAAAAATTAATCACTTTTAATTTAATTGTTGTAATAAAAAAGGCATTTAACGACAAAAACAGAAAAAGTAGTTGACCAGGCTATTAAAAAAAAAATATCCTCAAAACTCAGTGGCGTACCATTTTTTCCTAAAAATAATATATTGAAAGCCTGTACGGATGCCACTGGTAGAAACTTAAAAAAAATGTACGCCAGAAAATGCCTCTATTAGTGGGATCATTTTTAAAATGAAAATTCGGTGCCCTTTAAAAAGAAAAAAAAAACAAAAAGTAGCAAAAAGATTTCATTTTTATTTTCGGTCGGCTTTGCTTTTTATATGGTCCATTATTACAGACACCTGCGGGAAGCGGTACATTATAAAAAGCAAATGCGCCGCCAAATCTTTTTTGCAACTGTTTATGTTTTTTTTTTCTTTTCAAACGGCACCGAATTTTCATTTTAAAAATGATCCAACTATACATGCATACTGAATTTTGTAAAGATATCTAAAAAGGTATTCCAG
The DNA here is from genome assembly GCA_019359885.1 of Listronotus oregonensis. Classification (NCBI taxonomy): domain Eukaryota; kingdom Metazoa; phylum Arthropoda; class Insecta; order Coleoptera; family Curculionidae; genus Listronotus; species Listronotus oregonensis. The sequence goes on from JAHBCN010009885.1 coordinate 29,878, forward strand.
ATATTTCAGAAAAAAATGTTTTCTGTTTGCTCTTTTTATACGGAAATGTATCGACAAAAAGATATTTACTAAAGGACACGTATTTTTCTTATTTATGGGTATTACATCAATTTGTTTCTTAATAACACATGACATTTTGAGAAAAAATGCCTATCATAATTTTTTAAATTAGGTATTACAATTGGAATAAAATTGGGTATTTTATTATTTAAGCACCCCTAAATTTAGCATCAGTGATAGATCAATGATATTTTACCTTATCTACAGAATTGATAAATTGTTTTTTACAAATATGACATTTAGTTTTATCGTTTAATATTTTGAGCTGGTTAAAGGATAGCTGACATTGATGTAATAAATTTTAATTATAATTTTTTAATATTTCCCGAGTCATCTTCACCTGATAGCAATAATAAATTAATATGAGTAAACAATTTTTTAAAAATATTGTGGTCCAATAATGTCATAAGTGTTTTTCCATTTTTAAATACAAGTGCTAAACCATATAGATTTACCGACACTTTATGTAGCTCTTCAATTTTTAATGTGTCTCTAAGCGATAATGGAAAGTTTATAACTTTAAAGTTAAAAACCTTTCGAAAATCAGGATAAGACGATGGTTTTCTTGGATCTTCTTAATATAAAGATGATACCACTAAATAACCAAAACAAAAGTTATCATTATTTTGTATCTTTACTACTGCGTTTTTTGATCCTATTTCCTGGTAAATATGATATGGATTACACTTGTATTAACTTTTAGGCGAAGGGCTTGTTGCAGAATTTATCCTAAAAATATATTTCTTTTTTGAAATTTTGTAATTTGTATATATATTTTTGGTTTTTAATTATACAAATGAAATACACACCTGAATCTCGCTCTGCCAAAGCATCAAGCTTTCCGTCAATAAGTCCCATATTTTTTTATACAGGGTATCCCTGAAGTAATGGGACACAGAGCAACAGCAGATTCCTTAGGTCGAAATAATGCAATTAACGTAAACTTGCCCTATCCAAAAGTCGATAATAACTAAGATACATGGTGTTAAACTTTTAATTTTGTTTTCGTTTTTTCGTAATAATTTCTTAACTAAATAACATACCGGTACAAAATTTGGGATTTGGAGGTTCTTTAAGGAGAGAAGTTCAAATTCGTCAATGCTTGCCACTTGTCACTTGCTTTAGATGGTATAACTTTTTAAATGAAACTATATTGACCATTTTATTAAAAAAGAAGTTACTGCAATCCCCGTATACCTCATTTAAGTCTCTAGGAGCAACTGTTTTCGAGATAAACGCTCTTTAAAGGACCCCGCAATTTTCCTATGAAAAATAGGTTTCAGCCAATTGTTTTCAAACTTTGCAAAGTAATAGTTTTTAACACGCTGATCAAAAAACTCCACGGGCACAAAACCCGAAAACTCCTCTAACCCCCTCAAAAGTCTCCAAATCCCCAGTGACCTTTAAGGCTAATTTTGGGGGGATTAGAGGGATTTTTGGATTTTATGTCTGTGAAGACTTTTAATCAGCGTGTTGAAAACTATTACTTTGCAAAGTTTGAAAACAATTGGCCGAAACCCATTTTCCATAGGAAAATTGCGGGGTCCTTTAAAGTGCGTTTATCTAAAACGGCCCTAAGACAAATGAGGTAACACCTTTTTGACGCAGCGAGGATTGTAGTAACTTCCTTTTAATAAAAAAGGTCAATATATTAAGCTCAAAAAAAGTTATGCCATCTAAAACACGTGGGGTAGGCCGTAGCTGACGCCCTCTACTAGCAACATCAAAAGTATGGACGAATTTTAATTTCTCCCCCCTAGGAATCTCCAAATCCCCAATTTTGTACCGCTATGTGTTTTAGTGAAGTAAACAAAATTAAAAGTTTGACACCCTGTATCTTAGTTATTATCAACTTTGTGATAAGTCAGGTTTACGTTAATTGTATTATTTTGACCCAAGGAATCTGCTGTTGCTCTGTGTCCCATTACTTTTGGGGGGACACCCTGTATAAATAATTTAAAATTCTGGATTTAGATACAACTTTAAATACAGTGTTATGGGATTTAATCTCAGACCTCTTCTTCAATAAAGGTAAGTAGTATAAACCAAACAATTCCATATAAACTTTAACAAGTTTATGTTATTCCAATTTTCTTTGCACAACTTTTGTATCATTATTTCTTAAATCTTGTTGAAAATTAGTAAAACTCACACAATGTTTTGGTGTAAAAATTTCATATTAAATGATTCGATTGTTAAATGTGCTCTTTAATATTTTCATTCCTGCCTTACATATTTTAAACTTCTTTTCTTTATGGAGATTTTTTTGGATGAGCAGTTTAACAGTTAACATTAATATTACAGCCCGGCATTATTGTATAGATTGTTGTGGATCTGTTGTATTATTTAATTTTTGGGAAGACTGAGGACTTTGTATGTCTTTTATTTAATTTGTTTGGTAGTCGGGGCTTCGGTTATCAGCTAAAAAATATATTAATTTTATTAGGTTCATACCCCTCGCTGCCGACCCATCAGGCACGGGAAGCGAGAGGGAAAGGTTATACAACTATTCTTGTTTCTCTCTCGCACACTTGTTCGCACAGCAGGGCTGCCTCTGGTAGGTATATGCTCGAAGGTAGTTACTTTTCTATGTTTTCTATAAAATAAGTGTGTGGGTGTACACTAGTTGCTTTAATACGTAGTGAATATCTGCAGAGCGAATATATCCGGAATGGATGCTTCATCTAATACGACCAAACTTCAGTTTGTTGAATTGTATAATCTTATTGAAATTCGGGTTGTGTGCGTTATATCAAAGTGGTAGTAAAAAAGCATTTTTTTAAATTAGTTTTAATGAATTTTTTAAAATATGAAATTCTTTAAACAATAATGAATAAAAATAAACAATTAAAATATATGCATTTTGTAAAAATAAAAAGTGCGTTCCAAAATCTAGGCTTTACAATTAAGGTTTTTTTTTATTATAACAATATATTTGCTGTTAGAGTCACGCCAATAGTAAAGAGTACAATGACGTCAAATGCGCACAAACGAATATTCACCGAGGCAGCAACACGTGGGTCAGTGCGTGGTACTATCCCAATATCGGCATTGGTAGCTTGTTTATATTGATGTGAATATTACAAAACTAAAATTATTGTGTGTTTATCTTTGAACTTTTATGTGTTTTAGTGTGACTTATTAATTGTTGTGACTGTTTGGCGAGTTTCTGTTCCGATGCACCTTCTTCAATTTCATTTTATTTAGAAGTATATTTTACAGTAGATTCTTTGGTAATTGTTTACAAAACGATTTTCTGCTATTTTAACGCCGCCGCCACTGCCATTTAATATCGAAACCTGCTGCAAGAAAGACGGAGAGACTACTCTCTCGGTTTATTCGCGCAGCCAACATGACGTCAAAGTATTCTTTACTATTGACAATTACTCTACGGATTTTTCGGTTTGTAGAATGTAGGAAGTTAAAATATTTAATTTAGTTTATTAATTTATTTGCATAAAATACCTTATTTTTTTCATTTCGACGACTATTGCTAAGGGTCCTGAAAGCTCCATCTAATTGCACTTT
>JAHBCN010009886.1:0-33607 GCA_019359885.1 Listronotus oregonensis
TTACCTAAGGGACATATAAAAAATAAATTGGTCAGGACATGAATTATCCAATGAGCCAACCTTCTGTAAACCGATGTATAGAGCTGGGAGTAAATGTAATTCTAATTGAGACTCCCTGTATATTCCATTAAGTCCTTTTAAAGAAAAAGATCTATAAATTTGTATTGGTTATTTATTTTTTTAAATGTCAATATTTATCAACTATATGTCGCAATCCTTCTCTGTATCTTTTGTTTTCAACTTCGATGAATTCACAAACTATCCTGTATTTCTAAAAGGTTTTTTTGTGGATTTGCTTTAGTAAAAATGATTTTATAATTATTTTTAGCATCAGCAGAATTAATTTAAATACATGTTTTACTTTTACTAATATATTTTAAAAGTAGTTATAAAAGATACACTGACAGAATATTGGCTTTTTTGTTTTGACATTTAAGTCATTTATTTTTACCTCTTATTATTTTATAACTAAAATCGCAAATTTCTTATACGCAGCATAAGTTAAATTAATTCTGTTGTTGCTAAAAATCCATACGAAATTATTTTTTTTTTAAATGTATGAAAATAATAAGACGAATTCAAAAACGAACTAATAAATAAGGAGTCCCATTAAGAAAATGCTAATATTCTGTTGTATCTCTTTTGTTTTAGTTTAAATCATTTTTTGTGGTTCTTCAGATCTTGAAAAAAATACACAAGATGGCTGTAATATATTTAATTTTAAATATGCGGGAAGGCACAAATATGGCCCTGTTTCGTTCTCGTCGGATGACCCTGTACAGAGTGGTTTTTTTTCGTTGGTTTTATAGGGTATAGGCTAAATGGAAAGCGATACAAAAAAACTAAAATACATGTCCCGTTCTCTTTTTTTATTTTTGTTTTAATGACGCAATCAGATCTACGCTAACTAGATTGCTTCAAAAGATATAGGGTGATTCTCGAAATCTGTCGGTTTTTATTATCTCCCATAACTCGGTTATATGAAGATGTAGAAAAACTTTAAATACAAAAAATGCAATTTTTTGAGATACTCAGATATAGGGTGTCCCATTTAAGAAAAAGCTAATTTCGATAAAATCTGAAAAATTAAAACATCCATATATTTCTTATGTATGCCACTCTATTCTACACAAAAAATCATAAAACTTTTGTATTTAAAGTTTTTATTTATCTCTATAAATAACCGAGTTATGCGAGATAATAAAAACCGGCAGATTTCGAGAATCACTCTATATCTTTTAGAGGAATCTAGTTAGCGTAGATCTGATTGCGTCATTTAACTAAACACTAAAAAAGAGAATGGGACATGTATCTTAGTTTTTTGTATCTCTTACCATTTAGCCTATACCCCATAATACCAACGAAAAAAAACATCCTGTACAATAAGTCAACAGATAAAAAAAACAAATGTTTCTCTTAAATTTTCCAAATATTTTAGTGGGATACTATGCATATTTACAATTGGATTTAAACACAGATTAGTAAAATGAAATTTTCTTTCATTATACTATTAAACCCTATATATTGTCGAAAATGGTTGACAATAAATCTACCAATATTAAGCTCTGATCGCCTTTTTTACTTAATTAAATACGTCATCATGCGCCCTACATAGCTATTTAAATATTTATACAAAGTTACTTGAAATAAGTAAATGGACAGTCCGTTCTATACGATAGCTATTTATTTTCCATTAGGCTTAAGCGATCAATCAAAATAAATATTTTACTTTAATTTGGGAAATGAAATAATTTCTGTAAATCGAATAATATTTGTTGTAATGGTTGCGTTTATCAAGTTTAAAACAGTTGGGTTAGCAGTAAAAAGTACTGACTGGATATTCTATAGTTAGGACTGACTTTAGGATATACTACAGTTACTGTCCATACCATGTGGATCATTCTGAAGGTAAAAATTTTAAATACGTACACGTTTATTTCCTGTTTAGATTAATTTAAACAACCCAATAATCGCTTGATTAGCTTTTATTAAGATAGTTAATTAAATCCAAAATAATATTTAAACATACCACAAATGATGAAAAAAATCTTTTCTTACATGAAAACCCTATTGACATAAAATCTTCCACAGTCTACATACATCAAATTTTGGCGACATACCACGTTGAAAATTGTTAGGATGGTTAACATACCGGCTTTTTTTGGCGAAAGCGGTAACGTAGGGGAAAGTGTAATGACGTCATATGTACGTCATTATTTTGTACCCAGGATCCACCTCTATCGCCACTAGTTGAAAGGAGCGTTAATAATGGTTATGTCTTGTGTCAAATTTAAATAATGGAGGATTCGCGGCTTTTCTAGTGTTTTGGTTCTTGTAATGTGTTTTTTTTGCTATGGTTTAACAACTATTTGGATTGCAGATTTTTCGATTTATTAATTAATTCCCAAATAGATAAATTAGTCCAATTATTTTTAAATCATAGAGGAAAAGTTTTACGTGTTAGAGTTGACTTGGAAAAGCTAATAACTTATTAAATTGAAAATTTGGTTTTTATCTTAGCTTTTCAACTTATTTCTTAACTCTCCAAAGACCTTACATTTGGATTTAAACTTAAAAGTGTATTAAACGATTAGTATGTAAGTTTACGCGTGACATACGTGAACCGTTTCGTTTTTGCGAGTATATTCGTGTTAAGCACGGTTAGAATGGTGGGGGAAAGAACTGCTATCAACCAGTAGTTAAAAAGGGTATGTCGCAAAAAAAGCCTTATTGCGTTGCTTTATATTTTACTACCATTGGTATCAGGTTTTTAAAGTTTTTTTTTAGTTCCGTCAACATTTCCAAGTACCGAAACACGCAGATATTGCATTTTACGGTACCTTTAGGACAACACGGTAGTGCCACCACGGACGTTATACAAAAACCACTACCTCTGATCAACTCTTAAACTTACAGTTTAAGGTGATTTCCGAAAGACACACAACGACCCAAAAAGTTTACCGGCGGGGTTCTATTACTAACTGTCGCTTAACTTCGTAGATCTCACGTGAAGCGGTGATTCGACGTCGGCCTCGGAAATCGAACCTGGGTCGCCAGCGAGCTACACAGGGAAATGGGATCAATTATGAACTATTTAATAACGTTAAAAAAAGCTATAGATAGAGATATCAAATGGGATTATCACTTGTATCAGATATAACGCACGCTCGACGTTGCTTAATTTCGCTGATTTGAGTAGACCCGATGTTAAGGCCGTTAATGCCGTACTTTTTTTTAAGGTAGTTTACTCGTAAAACGGATTTTCTTAAGAATTAAATGAAATTAAAATATATCGTCTGTGAAACGAGATATTAACAATCCAATTGTGCATAATTAACATTGTCGATATCTGTCATGTACGAAAGCCATTGATTTATTTCGGAATATCTCGAAAACGGTTCTTACGATATTTTTTAAAAACTAATATAACTAACTAAACTAAATATATTGATTTTTAAAAGTTTAGATAATTGTGTGTTATTAATAAATAATGTACAGGGTCTTTGAGTAAATTTACGTGGCATCTGGAGTCTTTATTTTTGAAGATAAAAAAAAAGTTTTATGTAAAAATTGTAGGTTTTTTCCATATTATCTTTTGAAATTATCGGTACAAAAATATTGCATTAAAAAAATAAAAAAATATAAGCACCTTCAACTTTTTTAAATGGAACACCCTGTATATTATGGGCTACAACGAAAGATCTTCTTTTTGTGATTTTAAATAATATTTGAGTGAACAGTTTTTCAGATAGTTTAGCTTAAATTATTAATAAATTGAAAAGAAAATTACATTTGTATCAAGAAACCCATTAAATTGTTATGTTGCTAAATTTGGTGAGGGTTTTTTGGACCAATAATGTTTATTCTTGCGATTAAACATTCCTGCTAAAGTATAGGAAGACTCGTCGGTAAATAGAATTTTATTTAAAAACTCTGGATCCTGCCGCATAAGCCTAGCTATTTCCAATGCATACTCAGGTCGGTCCTGCATGTTTTGTTAAGAAATATTTTGGACGGACATAAATTTATAAGGAGGAAATTTATAAAATTTTACAGTTGAATAAATTTTATAATTTGTTTCATTAAGTTTAAATGCCACATCCAAGATTGATATTTCAAGATTTTCTAAAATTATTTAGTAATTAGTGCTAGTCCAGTAGAAAAAAGTATAATAATTATCCTGGAAAAACGAGTATAGCAAAATATTTGTTTTTTTTTGTGCTACACTCTTTATTTTTAAGCTTTTCCGGTCACTTAACTTTCGTAATCTGTATTTAATAGTGTCTATAGATAGTACCCGTTGTTAAGGATATAATAAGTGATATTCCCTTCGCACTGTCGTCAGATTATTATTGTTGAATTCTAAATAGCCCATCGAGAAGAAGATTATTCTTAATAGTTAAAATTATTAACTTCAATCTTTTGCAATATCGAGACGTCAAATTTATTATAACAATTTTATTGTTTTCATGGCATAACAATTTTATTGTTATCATTCTTGAGATTCGAACTCTTATCACCCCGGTCAAATTAGTGATTAGTTGTGTATTTTTATATACTTATTTAAGCATATTTTTGGATGAGCGTTTTTAAAGGTTTCCATAAAAAGACGTTGCTTGAAATATTAAGAAACCTATCAATATTGACAATAATACTATTATTGAACATCTCTAGCAAACATTTTCCAACTAAGTTAAATGTTATAATGTGCAGAGCAACCATTTTTTAAAACCAGAAGTTATTTCTATCATATTAGTGTTTAGTGCTCTTCATTGCCGAATTTATATTTTTTACGAGTGTAGGCCACTTTATTTCCGCCGCCCCATGTACCTTTCTAAAATAATAATTTTTCATATGTAGTAAGGGAGGAACTAAAGTTAATTATAAAAATGAATTATTTATTAAGAAAAGGCATTAAAGAAACAAGAATTACATTTTTTTACGGGACTTTTTAAAAGAAAAGTCATCTATAATATTATCATAATTTATAGTGTTCATTATCTCTGCTTCTATGTGGAGAAAAGCCAAAGAATTCATTTTTTCTTCAGGCAATAAAGACCTTTCTAATTTTTTTACACAGGAAAAACTTCTTTTCCCATAATAATTCTTAGCCGAAGTGGAAAATGGGATGCGGAGAGCTATAATATCTAAGTTAGGGTAAACATTAGATAGAAAATGGGTGTTTTTCAATTACCGCACAAAAGCGCATTATGCCGCACAATGCTCAACATTGAGTGTTTCAACTACCGCACTGCCTCGCATAACCGGTCTTGGCTGTTTCAATTAATGCTTGCATAATGCGGCATTATGCGGCATTAATGCGCACTGTACTCTGTAGTTGAAAAACACCCATTGATTCCTCAAAAACGTTGAGTGACTGAGTAGTCAGTTTGATTTAGACTTCACTGCACATTCTGCAGTTGGAGAGGAAATGTGACTGTGAAAATGCACACATTCTTGAACCAAATCTTTCTCTAAATCATTGGTATAATATTTTACCAGTGGCTGGTGAACTTGTTTGACTTTTATCCTCTGAAATTAAGTGAGGTTTCTCTAAAATCTGCCGCCCCTAGGACGCTGCCGCCCCTAGGCAGCGGCTTATATGGCCTATTGACAAATCCAGGACTGGTGCCCGTGTACAAATTATTGTTATATCTTTCTGTACCCCCAAATACAGTAATGTAGCTTTTTCTAATGGCCTAACCAAGAACTTGGTTTTTAATATTTGAATTATTTGTTGAATTTTGGTATAAATCTGGTGGAATAATTGGCACTTAATTTGTCTAATATAGTAAATATACTTTTTTTAGCAAAGTATCTTCAGTTTAAGTACCACAGTCTGGCATTTTTTAAATATTTTTGCTATCTATAAACCACATTATTTTTTTGACAATTAAAAACAAATGCTCTTTAAATTCAAAAATTGTTAATTTTGACATTATTTTTAAACAAAAAATCAATTATTATTATTTTCTCCATATTGATCTTATATTTACGTTAACATGACACAGAGTTTATATTTAAATTGTAGTTTACATGAGATTTTCTATGTACACTTGAAGGATGTACCGGGTGTCCAAATAGAAGGACGCCGGCTGTATCTCAGAAAATTTTATCGCAAGGTTGGAAAAATATTTTTAGTAAAAGTGGTCAAGAGAAACAGCTGGAAATTATTTTCAAGTTTCTAAAATGGCCGCTAAGGGGCGTAACTGCAATCTTGAATGTAAAAAAGTGGTGAATTTTGCTACATTATCCTAACAAAAAAATACCTGATTTATAAAGTCAAGGATAATTTGAACCTTTTTTGTTTGACAATTTTGTGTATCTCTAAAAAAAATGGTGGGGGATATTTAAAGATTTTCGTAAAAAAATTAATGTATTTCGAAAGGCTAAGCCGATTTTAACAAACTTGGGCAGTTAAAAAGAGCTGTTCTTGGGCTATAAATGTTACATTATTTGAAGTTTTGTTGGTTTCACGTGCGCCGCTAGAGGACTTTTTTTTCGAAATTTCGACGGAAATGGTTAATTTTCTCCAAAAAATTAAATGCATTGGTATGATTTTTTTTTCATAAAAAAGTAACTTAATGTTGCTTAAATAAGCTCACGAAAACCGTATCTCGATATATTGTTCCTAACCTAAAATTTAGGCCAAAAAAATTTTATACGTCAATAACTCAAAAACTATAAAAGCTAGAAGAAATTTTATATAACATTAATTATGTATTTTTACGGAATCTTTAATTTATGTTATAAAATCTTTTCGTTTAAATGTAATACTTTACGAGTTATAATCAAAAAATCGAATTCCAGGGTTATACCTTAAAAAAAATCTTGAAAATTCGATTTATTGATTATAACTCGTAAAGTATTGCATTTAGGCGAAAAAATTATATAATCTAAATTAAATGTTTTGTAAAAATACATAATTTATGTTTTATAAAATTTCTTGTTGCTTTTATAGTTTTTAAGATATTGACGTATAAAATTTTCTTTGGCCCAAATTTTAGGTAATGAACAAGATGTCGAGATACGGTTTTCGCGAGCTTATTTAACCAATATTTAGCTACTTTTTTATGAAAAAAAATCATACCAATGCATTTAATTTTTTGAGAAATTAACCATTTCTATTTCGAAAAAGCTCCTCTAGCGGGGCTGAAACTAACAAAACTTCAAATAATATAACATTTATAGCCCGAGATATCTCTTTTTAACTAGCCTAAGTTTGTTGAAATCGGCCTAACCGTTTCGAAGATACAAGGTGTTTTTACGGAAATCTTTAAATACCCCCCACCACTTTATTTTTAGAGATACAGCAAAAATTGTCAAACAAAAAAGGTTCAAATTATCCTCGAATTTAAAATCAGATATTTTTTTGTTAGGTTAATATAGCAAAAACCGCAGAAATATCACTTTTTTAGATTCAAGATTGCAGTTACGTCCCCTAGCGGCCATTTCAGAAACTTAAAAATAATTGCCAGCTATTTCTCTTGACCACTTTTACAAAAAATATTTTTCCTTAACGCTGTGCGATAAACATTTTCCGAGATACAGCCGGCGTCCTTTCTTATTTGGACACCCGGTACAGTACACAGGATGTCTCATTTAAGACGAAACTTTAAATAATTTTTAAATCGAAAATAATTTAAAAAATGGTTACTATGAGATTATTGGGATTTTCTTTAGAATATAAAAAGTATACCTTATTTATTTTAAGATAATTACTAAAAATACGTAATTTAAAGTTAAATACCAGCATGCATTTTAATACATTGTTTTAAGCCCTTCACAATGTACAAAATTATATCTTGTTTATACAAGTTAAAATAAATATTGTTCTGCAAAAAGGCAAAAATCTTTTTATAATAAAAATCGTATATGTAACTAGAATAAATATAAAAAAAGGAATTTGATTATCAAATGTTTATGCAGGATTAGGATCTTCGGGAGCTAGGATGAGCCCCAGGGTGTTTAGACATGCGGGCCCCAGCAGTTGATCAAAAAATACACATAAATAAATTAAAACAAAGGTTACAAAAATATGTGTAATAAAATATTGAAAGAAACCAGTCATACCCAGTATGCCCTTTTAAATGGTGAATATTCACTACGCGCTAATTACACCAGCACATAAAAATAAAGAAGTACATTTAACCAGACCTATTTATCTATATGTATTTTAATGCGCTCAATCCAAATCCGAGGGCCGTTTGGCCCATACATGCTCAAAATGTGGAGTAAATTGCTAAGAGTCTTCTAAAAATGGCTAAAATTTGTAAAAATTGCAATTATAAAAACGATTTTTTTTTATTGAACTTGATCAAGTTTATTTTTTATGTATTTTGTTTGGCTGTACACCTTCCAAATTTTAAGTAAATTACGTAAAAACGCTAAAAATGGCTAAAAAGTAAAAACATTGCAGTTATAAAAACAAAAAAAAACATTAAACTCGAAGTATGTTTCCTATGTATTTCGATACGCTGAATTTAAATCCGAAGTCCGTTTGGCTGTATACTGTATACCCTCTTAATTTTGAGTTGGAAAAACTGCTAATAAGGCCTAAAATTGGAAAAAATTGCAGTTATAAATTTTAAAAGAAATATATTTGACAACTGACATTCCAGTACCTAAATAATCTAGACGGTAAAAGTTAGTAAAAAATTATTTATTTTTATATAATTTCACATTATTTTTTTTCTTTTAAACCTATTAACTTAAAAAAAAAACACACCTATATCACCGTCGTAAGCCTTGATTGAATATTATTTTATTGGTATTTTGGGAGTTATAAACGTAGTCATTTATTTAGCTTTAAGTTTGATTAAAAGATAAGGATTTTTGATTGTGCACTGAACTGTTTAGTGGATGAGGGTTATAAACTGTTTTAACAATTTACGTAATGGCTCGAGTAGGGGTTAAGGGGGTTTGGTGTTACAGTGAGTGAACAGCGGGACCATCTGCACGTGTCAGACGTGTGCTGGTGAACTCTTCTTCAACGGTTTTCCATATTATCGCAGCTAATCACTATTAAAGAAAGTTTTTTTCTCTTGTGTAGCTAAGTGTGACTTACTTTTTAAAAAAATTATGAAACCGTATTATTTTTATCTGATAACATGTAAATAAGTTCTGGTCCTATGATTTTTTTTGTATCCCATTAATTAACATTGATTTATATATGTATGTTCCAATTTTGTATGATTCGGGTGTTTTCAAGGTTGATAATAAGCCTAATTTCTATAAATTTTAGAATTATATTTAATTTTTTAAAAAAACATTAAAAACCTATTATTTATTAAACGTTATAGATAAATTGATAGCGGGCAAAACGGTACCAACGGCAAGTAATTCAACATAATATATATATATATATATATATATATATATATATATATATATATATATATATATATATATATATATATATATATATATATATAAAACCGGGTGACAACGAAATCACTACCCAGCCCTTTATTTTCTTGAATGAAAACATATGGCTTTCAAATTTTGTGATGATATATTAAATCATAAGATGCTGATTTTGGATATTATAACATGTGTTTATCACTTCCGGTTTAACCGGAAACGACATCAACTTTGATTTTTTCAATGGAACACCCTGTATATTTTTCGGAATTTAGATTCTACGGATCATTTCTGATATAAAATCTGTATTATATCATATACCTATCTCTGCTTGTTTTTAAGAAAATGGCGATTAAAGATGTTTAAACTACCGCACATTATGCAGTTTTATGAGAAAACAAATAAATGTTATAAAAATTTATTATGTTTAATTTAATTCTTCCTGAGGACTCTACCTGTGGAGGTCATAATAAAACTACTTCCGGCTTTACCGGAAGTACTGCGAAAAACTTTTCTAATAATATTACTTCAAAAATGTTAATGCAATACCCTGTATATTTTTTAAAATTTGGATTCTACAAGTAATTCCTGATATACAATCTCTATTATATTCTATATCTATCTTTGTTAGTTTTTGAGAAAAGGGCGATTGAAATGTTCAAACGACCGCACAGGCAGTTATAGGGGCAAACAATTTTCTCAAAAACTAATAAAGATAGGTTTATGATCTATTATAGACTTTATATTAGGAATAAGCCGTAGAATCCAAATTTTAAAAAAATATACAGGGTGTTGCATTAAAATTTTTGAAGTAACATTAAAATCAATTTTCACCAGCACTTCTCGAAAGCCGAAATATTTTATTATGACCCCCACAGATAGGGTCTTTGGGAAGAGTTAAATTAAACATATAAAATTTTATAACATATATTTGTTTTTCCATAAAACTGATAATGTGGGTTTTGGATCTTCAATCGCCCTTTTCAAAAAAAGCAGAGAAGGTTAGGATATAATATAGATTAAAATATGAAAATGATCCGAAGTAAAATATACAGGGTTTTCATTGAAAAACCAAAGTTACTTGTTTGGGGAAAACGGTAATGTAAATGTTATCTATCCAAAACGATCCTATGTTAAAATATGTATCCTAAAATTTAAAAGCCATTCGTTTTCATTCAAAAAAATTAAGGGCTGGGTAGTATTTGTTATTAATATATATATATATATATATATATATATATATATATATATATATATATATATATATATATATATATATATATATATATATATATATATATATATATATATATATATATATATATATATATATAAAACATGACAGTTAGAATAAAATTTGAAATTAAGAAATAAATTAATATTTACCTTGTATAAATAAAATATATCTCAAAAGATCCTTTACAGTGATATAAAAACTTTGTTCTATTTTAAAGGGTTTTTGTAATTAGACAAAACTTTTTTAAATGTTTTTTTCCCAACTTTTGAAGATACATTTCTACTTATAAAGGAAAAGCCAAACAGTTTGCTACCAATTCTACCATTGATTTTTCCCTTAATCTTCCAACAATTGCTTCTGTTCCTTAAAAAATATCCAAAATCATTTTTAAGCTCAGCAAATTAAGCCCATGTTTTTTATTCTTCTAATACAGTCAAAGCCTGTAGACTGGATGGCATACCATAAACTAGCTAAAAAAATGTACTACGGGAGCTTGCACATTAGGGTAGGCTGTCCCGTCCGTGTATGGGGATTACGATTATCATTAAATTTAATTAAATATTTGTCATCTTAAGGCCTCTACCAGCCCTTAAAGTTTCTAAAATTGGCCATTTTTAGGGGTTCCTAACATTAACTCTAAATAAATCATACAAAATTTTGAGCTACGGCTACGCAAGAGGTATGAACAGTTGCGTGTTGATACAGAGATTATGATTATCATTAAATTTAATTAAATATTTGTCATCTTGAGGCCTCTACCGGTCCTTAAAGTTCCTAAAATTGGCCATTTTTAGGGGTTCCTAACATTAACTCTAAATAAATCATACAAAATTTTACGCTACGGCCACGCAAGAGGTATCAAAAGTTGCGTTTTGATACAGATATTACGATTATCATTAAATTTAATTAATATTTGTCATCAAGAACGGGTAGAGGCCGCTACCGGTCCTTGTGACTTTTAGAAAAATAAGAATGCCGGTAGAGCCACGATATACATAACCCTTAGATAGGATGTTGCGCATGGGGGGCGGAGCTTACTTGACGAGAACGACGTCACTCAAAGAGCTGTTTTCGAAGGTTAGCGTGTTAATCAGCTGTAAATTCTGTTATACTTTCGGAATATTAGTGTTTATTTTAGTTTTTGTGGTGTTTTTTCGTAAAATGAGGTGTGCTGTGTGTAAATGCAACTCTGACAACCAGTCCAAGAAAAATCCCCTCGACAAAAGCGTCAAATTTTATCATTTTCCAAAAAACTCTGATTTGTGTAAGCAGTGGTTAAATGCTACAAAACGAAAAGACAAAGTTAACTTGAAGACCGCAGTAGTTTGTTCTAAACATTTCCTGGAGAGTGATTACAAGGTTAATTTGAAACATAAACTTCTTAATTATACCCCTAAAAATTACCGTGGCTTGAAAGAAGATGCAGTTCCTACCCAAAATTTACCCCAATCCCAAGTTTGTCTTGTCCCAAAACAATCATCATCTAAGCAGCATCGAAAACTCTTAGCTGAAAAAAGGCAAAAAACTCAACTAGTTAGTGAAGTACTAGCCTTAAGAGAAGCGTAAGTTTTAAAAACTTCCTTTATTTATATAATTTATATATTACATATTTATAAATTTAACAGGGAGGTAGAAATACCTGAAATTGGTGATGGTAGTAGAAATGTTGATCTTCTGGTGGATAGCTGTAGTTCTTGTGATAAAAGGTGAATGTTGTTTTAATTTTTTATGCATATTTATCTAATTGTTATTTTCTTTTTTTTTTGGTTTATCCTAAAATTCAGAATTCAAACTGACCAAACGAATGAAGATTTAAATGAATTGCAAAGTAAAATAAAAAACCAAAGCGAGGAAATAGAAAAATTGAAAAATGAACTAGCTGCAGTCAAAAAAATTTTCACTAAAAATCAAATTAAAAAACTGAGTAGCTGCAAGAGAATAAATTGGTCTGTAAATGAAATTTCGAATGCCATTGCAATGTATGCTGCTGGCCCTAGAGCATACCGACTTTCTTTGAAGAGGGGTTTTCCTTATCCAGCTGTATCCACCCTGAAGCAATGGCTAAGAAAGATACAGTTAGATCAAGGAATTTTAAAGAATGTCTTGAAATTAGCTGAATTTGCCGATATGAATGAACGAGATCGAATATGTACCATAATGTTCGATGAAATGAAAATAAGAAAAGAATATGCTTACGACCAAGTTAAAGATTGTGTTTTACCACCATACAATTATGTTCAGGTAGTTCTAATTTCGGGATTATTTAAAGCATGGAAACAGCCTATCTTTTTTGATTTTGACTGTAAAATGACATCGTCTATATTAATGGAAATTATTAAATTTGTCGAGGATTCTGGTAAGTATTTAGATGTTTATTATTAAATAATCAAATAATAATAATTATAATATATTTTAGGTTTTCGTGTTGTTGCCATGGTATCAGATTTAGGTGGCGCAAATAGAGGGCTGCATAACGAGTTACAAATATCAGAGGCAAAGCCATTTTTTCAAAATCCTGCCACAAATGAAAATATTTATGTATTTGCAGATATTCCACATCTACTTAAGTTAATAAGAAATAATTTTGTGGATCATGGCTTTTCCATCAATGACAAAGTAATTAAAAAGGAGATTGTGGAACACACTATAAATTCAGCTAATGTGTCTGATTTAAAAATTACACACAAAATGACAATTGAAAATCTTAATTGTTCTGGCCCACAAAGGCAAAAAGTAAAATTTGCTGCTAAACTTTTCTCGCACACAATATCATGTTCTATATCCAGATGTGGAACACTTGGGTTTTTGCCTGACGAGAATTGGGTAGAGTGTGCTGAGTTTTTTAAACTGGTAATTTATATATCTAGTAAATATGTGCAACATTTATAAAAATGATCTTCTATTACAGGTTAATGATTGGTTTGATGTTTTCAATGTCAGCACTCGATGCAAGACTACGAACAAGAAATAGGGCATATGGACTAGCCCTTGAAGAACAAAATGCCATATTAGACAAAGTCTCAGAAGTAATTTCGAAAATGAAAGTAGTCGGTAGCCGAGGCAAGTTGCCATTTGAAAAAGGTAGTATATATTAAATGAACCCATGTATAATCAATATTAACTAGGTATATGAACAATTGCAGGTATCCTCATCTCTAACTGTTCTTTAAAAATGTTGTTTGTGGACTTGAAGCGTCGTTTTGATATTGAATATATATTAACCAGGCGGTTAAATCAGGATGTTCTGGAAAATTTTTTCGGTGTGATCAGAGCAAAAGGTGGCCTTCATGATCATCCTAGTGCCTTAGAATTTAAATACAGATTAAGATCCTACATAATGGGGAGAAATGAGGGATCATATTCTGAATTTTCTAATGTAGAAATCGACGACACCCCTGATATTCCACTTAGTGGGTCATTAATAAACAAATTGAAGCCTGGACTCACTCATCTCAATTCATCACTTGACCCTGTTATCGAGGACAATATTTTAATCGAGGAATTAAACGAGTTAGCCTATGATGGATTGGAAAACCTAGCAGGATTCGTTTGTCATAAATTAAAAAATGACTTGACATTGCAGAGTTCATCGAGTGAATCGTATACCTGGATAAATCATTTAAGTGAGGGTGGTTTATCAAAACCTTCTCCCACTTTTATGAATAGTATTGAGAGCCTCAACAGGGTATTTTTTAGTGTGAACAAGGATGGATTAGTGCTTGGTGAAAATTTTATCCAGAACCTTTTGTTGAAGAGTACAAATATTCAATGCCCCGAGAAGGCAAAAAGACTTTTTTTTAGGTCAAGAATGTTCATTCGTATAAAAGACCTTAATAGGTCAATTACGCTTCAAAGAGCCAGCAAAAGGAAATGGAACAAAATATTGCCTTAGAATTAAAAAAAGTGTTTTTTTTTCTAATTTTTGTTGATACATTTATAGCTTAAAATTTGATTTATTGTTTTTTTATAACTGTAAATTTATAAATCTTAAATATGTACAACTACATAAACAATTTTATTTAAGACAGCATCTTTGTCTCTGTCTTTAACTTAATGTGAGACTGCAAGTTTTTTTTTGTATTTAGATGATTTTGTACTTTTAGACTGTATATTAATGTATTAGTTTCAATCTGATGTGTATACTTTCAGGTATTGTATTAATGTACATTTATTACATTTAAATAAAAAAAAACACCAAACACGACAATAAAAATAACAATATATGAGGCCTATACCCAGAGCTGTCAAAGTACTTCCAAATAGTACTTCAAGTACAAATACCAAGTTTATGATTTTTTTAAAAGTACTTGAAGTACAAGTAAAAGTACTTGTTAAAATGTACTTGCTTTTCCAAGTAAATTTAAAAAGTACTTGAAGTCCTACCCAAGTATTTTACTTGAAGTAAACAAAGTACTTAAAGTAAAACAAAGTACTTAAAGTAAACCAAAGTAACTGAAGTAAATAAAAGTACTGGAAGTAAAAGTAGTGTTACTTAACTAGCCTTTTTGTTATAACAAGGTCCAATATAATTTTTTAATTTGATCCGAATGCATTTTTTATTTTATATTTTGAAACTTATGACCTCCCAGAACTAGTGATTAATCCAATATTTTCTGTAGTTTTGCCCTTTTAATAAATTATCATTTTTCTTCTTTCTCTAACAACTACTTTTTTACTTCAAGTACATCGTAGTACTTCAAGTACTCACAAAAATAATTCAAGTATTTTTATATAAATTAATCAAGTACAAGTACTTCCTAAAAGTACTTGAAGTAAAATACTTCAAATACAGAAAAGTACTTGAAGTATAATGTTACTTTAAGTACTTCAAGTTTTGACAGCTCTGCCTATACCTAAGGTGACCAGAAGCCCGCTTTTGGCGGGACAGTCCCGATTTTTCACATTTTGTCCCGCGTCCCGCGACGTTTTTCAAAAGTCCCGACTTTTAGAATTAAGTTAAATTCGACAAATTCTTGTGAAGATTTTCACAATATTTTAAAAAATAACAACAATCTACTGAAACAAATTCACTCAAATAAAAAATATGTTAAGGAATAAAATATTATACATTTTTTTATATTTATAAATTGTACTTATGTTTAAAATAAAAAATATTACGATATTATTTTTATTCTGTATGAAAATTTTTGTTGTTACCCCCCTCCCCCCTCCTTCAGAGTTGTCCCACTTTGCCCATCTAAAAATCTGGTCACCTTACCTATACCTACGTACAATTAGATTTTGCATATACATTTTTTAATACAAATTAAAACAAGTAATAAGTCTATTTATTTATTTTTAATGAGACTTGCTTTTAGATATCATCTAATTTTTACCGAAACGTGGCGTCATTTTTCAAATCCTATTTATTTTAATTCGATATACCTAGTATAATAATAATAATAATGATAATAATAACTTTATTTGTAAAGCTGACACTTCATAGAACCTAAATAAGTCAACTAATAATAAGCTTTGATCACACACTAACCATAACTTGTATTATAACTTTTCATATATTGATTAAAGTTTAACTAATATCTGTATAGATCCTTTTGTTTCAGTTTGAATTAAATTATAAATGCATCTGTAATGTTTTGAGCATCTACATTTGTTTTTACTTCATTCGAATCTTGAATTTTAGTTTCAATCTTGCAGTTTTCTAGGCGTTTAACAACACAGCTACGGAAAATCAATGCATTTTATATTATTAATTTGCAAAAAAAACTATATAAATCATCTTTTTTATTAGACATTTATTTGTATAACTGAAAAAAAACGTATTATACAGAAAATACCCACAAAAAGCCTATCTCTGCAATAAAAATCACTCTATGAATGACGTCATGCGCGAGGCGTACGAAAACACGATCACGGGAACAGAATTCCCCCGTGGCACATATTTTCTTTGATAATTTTTTACTTACGGGCCCACGGCCGATTTTACTAAATTTTTGGGGAAGGGGGGGTTTTTTTTGGGGCGCTGATCACGAATCTAAAGTCATATTTTGTCGGAAACTCCTATTTTTAAGTTATAATGCAAACTCCTAAAAATCCTTCTTCTTAAAATTAGTTGCACCAAAAGTGGAAGATTTTATGGAAAAACATTTATTATTTTTTAGAATACATTTTTTTACGTTTCTTCAGTCGTTATTTTTAACAAAAAACACCACCAAAAGAAAAATATTTTTACTTTTAAATAGTCAACAAAATCATCTAGATATTTTTAAGAATTGGTGAAATTTGGGGAACAATTCTCTCGACCGTCACGGCTGCCGTAGGCGAGTGAGGATGAGCGCACTCGGTGTCGCGGGGGATGTGTTAGTCCCTTAGACTCGTGCCTAAATTTAGGCCTACTAAGTTACTTCACTTTAGGCTTTTCTATTGAAAAGAGTTTTTTTACCCGATTACGGTTTTTAAAATTTTAGCAATGGATTTGCAATTTTTAAAAGTTAACAACGGTTTAAAATTTTTAAACAAAATGTCAGATTCTGACAGGTTGATTACTAAAATCTTGAAAACCCTGACAATGACGTTTTGTTAAACATTCTAACCTTTTAACAACAATTTTCAACTTTAAATTTAACAACGCGATCCTCGGCCGTTAAATTTCTATACTATTCGAAATGATTACGAACGTTAGATTTTGAGAAATCCCAAAAAAAATGTTCAAAAATTATTATTCTTTTAAATAACTTTTAAATGGCAGTACCAATCCATTCCAAAAACTAATCAGCTCTCATCAAACATGTCAAAATTGGTTGATTCGTCCGAGAGATATCGTTGTCAAAAAATTAAAAAAACGTGTTTTTTTATATTCAAACCACACCTTTTAAAAATTTTGGGCAAATTCAGGGGTCTTTATTGTACAGATATATTCATTTTAAAGTAAACAGGGCTTAATTTTGAAATTTCCCTGTACTTTTTTAAAAAACGAATATAGCCATTTTCATGTATTTTTTTCCATAGAATTTAATAATCTAATCAGAAAAACATTTGAAACAAAAACAAAAGGTTTACTCTTCTACGGAGTATGTTTCAAGATGTTCTAGAAAACACTAGAATGTATAAATGTTAAAAAAATTTAAATTCAAAAATTATGAGCACTAAGATGTAAAACAATAAATTGATTATGTTTCTTATAATGACCCCTACCCTTTTAAAAAAACTCACTTTGCACCCTTGAAAAAGGAAAATAAATTTCCGAAAGCTCGGCGTTTATAAAAAAAAAGTTTTACTTCAGCCCTGGACCGAATCCCCAAAATTTAGAATCTTTGTATTCAACTAGTCGGTCATAACTACCTTTCCACTTTTTTTTTTATATATATATATATATATATATATATATATATATATATATATATATATATATATATATATATATATATATATATATATATATATATATATATATAAATTTTTAATATATATATATATATATATATATATATATATATATATATATATATATATATATATATATATTTTTTTTAAAAGGCAGTATAATTACAATAAACGGAAAAATTAAAATACAATTCGAGGTAAAATATGGTTGTAATAAGAACACTTATTACAAAAAATTATAATACTACTAATAATTTAAATGTTCTATACGACCCGTTATTTTTGAAACATGATCTATAACCCCTTCTTAGCCTTTCTAAGCTCGCCGATATTATTTGAGGTTCTTGGTTAGGACGGTGGCCATCTAATAGTGCCATAACGTCCAATACACTAATTGTATCGGCGATTGAGATATTGCACAACTTGACGAACAGCTTGGGGCGGTGTTCCGTCTTATTGCCAATTATCTTGCGATACGCTTCGAGTGGAAATTCTTCTAAAATGTCCTCAACATCGTTTTCAAGAAGATTGAGATATCTTTCTCCAGTTAAGGATCCCTCATAGAATATTGACCCGACAATTCTATTGTTAAGCACACCACACCAGACATGAAGAGAAGACCTCCCTTGGTATTTAATCGCTTAAAATTTCCTGGGATTTTGTCTTTTTCAGCGGTGCGTATTGCGTCGGTTAAACATTCCCGATGTAGTGAATGTAGCTTATTATATGCATAAAAGTGAAAAAGAAAATCATAGAAATCCGAGTCAAGCGTCAATGGATCTGTAATAATAATAATAATACTAATAATAAATATGAGGGTACATATATGCTGAGGTTATGATGACATATGGCAGAAGAATAGAGACCCATAGTCTCACTCCCCATATGTTAAACGTTCACTTGGCGCGAGACACTACTATGTCTAGACCTGTAAATTTTGCAGCTGTTAATTTATAAAATTTAAGACACTAGAACATTTTTATTAATAAAATTGCAACGTTTATAATATTTCTAAACATAATCTTAAAAATATAAAAAAAGTTATTGTATTTAGCATAATATGAAGATGACTTCAACACAAATGCACTTTTTAAAGTAACTTCGCCGCCCCAGAAAACTTGCCGCCCTGGGCATTAGCCTCGAGTGCCCCTAATGTAAATCCGCCACTGTGGGGGGTGTTCAAAAAACCCATCGTATCCAAAATTTTTTTTTTGGGTTTTGGTCTTAAGTTGGGGAATAATCAAATGTTAGTTTAAGGGGGAAAATGTTTTTGGATAGGGGATCATAAACCCCTTTAAGGTTTCCAGCTGAATGAACCCCTTCCGAAAAATAAAACCCGGAAAAATCGGGAAAATGGTTACTACAGATACTATTTTGTCGTAAAGCGGGCTGCCAAGTATCTTTCGTTTCATTTACTTGATAGTATATTATAATTAAACTTTACTTGATTTATTCCCAAAATTACATCAAAATAAGCTCTACTATTGTATTTTAAACTGTGAATAATATTTGTTATAATTATTACTATAAAGTATAACACAAAAAAGTAGTAATGTCAAAATACTATTTTCTTTTTGGACAGCTACTAATAAAGGCGCAACAGTGCATTTTTCGTAAAGGCGTACTTCGGCCAACGACTAATAGTCGTTCTACTTCGGCTTCGCTCGACAGAAGACACATTAAATATGGCGTTTTAGTATAAATGTTTCTTGTTGTTTTGTGGGTTATTTTGTGACAATTATTTAAATTCTGGTTTTGTGTAAGTACTTTTAATAAATTAAAGTGGTAAGGCAGTGCCAAGTATGTAAAGTGACGGATATGATTCCTGGATTATCATTTCACAAGTAACTACAAACTATGCTTGTACCATTCTATCGCCAATAATAAACACAAACCATGTTGGGCGCAGCCCTCAATTGCGTTTATGAATGAAATGCTTTCTCTATCTATGATGTCAGCTCATTGGTAATAATAAAGCTTAGCACGATCAACATAATTATATTTGGTTCTCTATGGGTAATGACTCGTTGTCGTGTAGTAAAAAGGTCCGAAGGCCGCAAAACTGCTTTCTCATCACAACAATTTCGAATTCGGGGAACGGGAATAAATAACACGGGTTATACGATCTTGGGAACAAACTACATGCATGAGATCAATTCAGGCGCAACGGCTGTTACCTTTGTTTGTACTTGGAAAGCTTAAAAATCAATTTCGAACGGGAAAAATAATTTAATTAAACGACATTGAAATTTTCTAATTAATATGAAATTAAATTTAATTTTGGTAGGTTTTTCGTAAAGTGGACAAGAGAAATGGCTAAAAATAATTTTGAAGTTCGTAATTTGGCCGCTAGGGGGTGTAACCGCTGAAAACATTATTTGATAGCCTGGGTAATACCGCATTATTTTACTTGGTGAGATGTTTTTATATCTGTTATAATCAACGACCTCAAGGACTAGCATTAACGCAACGCCGTGTTTGGTATAGTGATCTGTTTGTTTTTGTTTTGGAAAAACTTAAACAAATTGCCAGATCTTAAAAATTAAAATCAGTAAATTATTTGAAAATGTAATAAAATTATTCAAAAATATTGGTTTTTGTGTTAATATAGGCATCATCGATTTAAATATAAACATTTATTGATATGACAGTTCCAAGATACGATTGTACGGGCAACAAGGTTGATTTGGACAGCTGCTGTATTCGTTTGATAAAAATTATATTAAATCAGGTATTGTACAGCACTTCGATGTCATTTTATCTCTTTCTATTAGGTTGTATTATTCAATAACAAGTTTTGTAAACTGACTCGATCAACACCAATCGAATTGCAATAAACAAAAATAGTTTTCTGGCTCTAACAATAATTTTTAACAATAAACATAGATTTATAAAAATGTTATTTCTGGTGCAATGCCATAAACATTGAAAAGGTTATTATTCCGGAGTGATGTTATTCAGTGTGTTTAATCAATGTTGCCGGTGCAGTGTGTTTACAAGAACTCTCCCGCCTTGACCCTTTGATCATATTTATGCCAAACAAGATTTGTTTACTTTATTTCTATCCAAGAATTTGTTAGTTATAATAAGGAAGGGGGATTATTATAATAATAATATATCCTAAACCAACAAACCGATTTAAACAATTTTGGTCTTGTTTAAAGGGCATTTTATGGAATAAAGTCTCATTTTTCGTTCTAATAAGTACAAAAGAAACATGTCTTTAAGGAGGTCGACGGATAAAATATTTAATACAGTACACTTTGCTTTTTGCACGAAAATTTCCATGACATTTCGTTGAAGTAAAATTTATTACTTTGCCATTATCTTTTTCTTTGTATAAAGCACTAAACCAACGAATAACCAAACCCTGGACCGGCCACTATTTTCCAACTTCTCCCGAAAAACCCGGAAGTTCTTTTTTCCTTCGGGAAAGCGAGGCGTCGCGGTGGCTGCGTTTCCGGAACGACGCCGACGCCGCTGCAGCGTCTTGCTGCATCCAGAAAATCTTGCAAATCCTGGATAACTAGGAGATATACTTACTTTACATTTTAAGAGGTTTACGTTTAATGTTGAAATACTCACCGTGCAGTGGTTGGTATATTTTCATTCACTGTGCTTACAGCCATTTTTACCACGCTTTTATAAGCCTCACCTGTATGTATGTTCGTATGTATGTGTGTATGTAACGAAATCTTTTAACGCAATTTTCACCTAGGATGCATTCCCAGAACGACGGTAAATGTCATTCTTCTTTATCGATATAATTTTTAAAAATCTTACCACTGAAATATATGTAAAGTAAATAAATGGTACAATAGGCTATTTGCCATCATTGAAAATAAACTTTAAATTGAGGTCATCCTATCAGATAATAGTATAAAGAAGCATATTTCTCTATAATATAAAGTAAAATATGCATATTAATTGCAAAATATACGTATTAAAATTCAAATATTTTTGAAATTAATTCAGCGAATGGAACGCCCTGTGATTGGTTACAACTTTGGTGACGTCACTTGCAAGTAAATAAATGTCACAAACTTTGTGTTGTGTGTTTTTAGGAGTTATTTTTGATCTTTAACTATCTAAATAACTGCTTCTTGACCATTTTATATAAAAACATATTTCAAGTAACATTTGTTCGTACCTCAAATGGACATAAATTTTGTGCAAACCGATAACAAAAACCTACCTGAGATAGATGCATTTATGATTGTGCGTTTCTTTAAAAATAACGCTGACTACTATGCTGCAGAACTCAAAAATGTAAAAAGAGCTGTGTAAGTACCTCTAAAAAATTATTTATTTGCGTGTTCATCATTCAGTATTTCTCAAAATCTTATTGTAGGTTATGTGTATGCAGTGTAGAAATATAAAAAGTACCATCTTTTATGGGAAACGAATTGAAAAAGTGTCCAGCTGTAAGCAGTAAATGACACAGAGATGGCGATCCTTATATCTCTACAATCCATAGTTATGTTGTTACCAAGACATTTATGGTCTGCTTAAAGTGGTTATATAAGTAATCTAAAGGCGATATTTTGTTGTATATAAATCGGTAGGTATTTAAAGCAGGATATTTGTATCCTTACATTAAAGTGACCTTCACACATAAAACCATTTGAATGCGATAAAAGCAAGGAAGTTTAAAGGTGTATGGAAGCCCAATACTATGGCCCATTCGATCAAAAAATGTCCAGCCCAGTATGAAAATAACTGTCAGAGTTGGCCCCGCCGATTTTGCGCAATAACAAAATTCCACGAAATAATTTAATGTGTTGCCGACTTACACACTGATAAATCAGTGTGTAGTTAGGCAACACATTATACTTTTATAAAAGCCGTATTAGTTTCGATTGTTTTGCTTTGTGTGATTATATTTTGTGGTTGCAGAAGTTTTTGGATTGATAAAAACTTTCTCATTTTAGTGATTAGTGTTTATTAAATTGTGACTATAATTTTGTGTTTATTGTTTGTTACTTATAATATCGTAACAAAATGACTAAAGGTTGTATGGCTTTGTCTTGCAAATCCAAGGGTAACATACCCGGCATTTTTTACTTTAGGTAAGTATTTCTTATATTTAAATTAGGTGCTTCTTATGAGACGTAACGTTAGGTAACCGAATAAATAATAATATATCAATTATGAATAATAGAAAATAAAAATTTCATAGGAAATAGCAGTGAGAAAAGTAAGGCAATCTAAACTATCTTTTAGATAATTTCCACAATGTTTGTGTATTTCTGTGGATTATTAAAAAGAAATAAGGTTTACATTTGGGTACTTTTATTTCATTTAATAATTAAGTACATTCTTTTAAAGGATCAAAATTATTAAATACTGAGCAGACCAGGCAAATTTTAATATATACAGGTCCCTCTAATTGAATAAAAAGAAGTACAATTTTATGTTAAAGTTCCTTTTTGCTTTTTCTGTATTTGTTTAAAAAGAAATTAGATTTTTGATTTCTTAAACAGTAGACACATAATATTTAACGGTTACTGTTACAATGGATACCTAGGTACCAAAGGTTCCTAAACATTTTTAACCACTGTTATTCTGTCTTATGAATGTTTGTTATTAGTGAAAAGTATATGCCTAAAAAGCAGTTATAAAAATTTTCACTTTTTAATGTACAACCACAATCTTAGGATTAGATTAAACTCATTTACACTATCTTGCCCTTCTTTTATCACAAAATTGGTGATAAGTACATGAAACTATAATACAAAGTTTGAAATTTATTTTTAAAAAATCGTGTTTTTATTTATTTACAAAGATTTTTGGTAAAAATACAAGACTCCCAAAAATATCGAATAGAAGGCTGTAAAGTGGCGCCATCTATTAATTCTTTCCATATTATATCAGATGATATAAAATCCAATATTAGACAATAATTTTTAATATTATATGGTAGTATCGTTTAATAACCAACAATTTTGTGCAAAAAATAAAAAAAAAAAAACAGTGAATGCTTGAATTTGACATTTGATGATGTCAACTTTATAGATAGTAACAAAGAATTATGGAATTCCGGCTCTGACCTACTATTCATTGCGCAAACTCCGCGGGGCCAATCCCCCGATTCCCGCTGCTCTGCACGCCTGGACAATTTTGTTCTACAGTATTGGGCTTCCATACACCTTTAAACTTCCTTGGATAAGAGCTGTTTGGATCTCTTCGAGCTAATTGTAACCACTTTTTTCGCCTTTTAGGATTTGTTGGGACAGATATAAACAGTTTTTGTGGTGTTTTCAGAGAAGTATTGGTACATTGTGGCACTACACACCATTTATATACCATTTTAGCCAGTAATTGAGAAATTATTAACAAAATTCACTGTAGTTGCACTCGTTGTTAACTTGTTTACTTGCATATGACGTCAGACTAAACATATGTCGACGCCATTACAGAGATAACGTTTTTAGCGCGAATTTTATAATTTAAACTTTATCATTGCGTTTTATTGAAAATACAGTAGATTTCCCAGAAATATAAAATGTATTGTGTTTGTTAGGTACCAAAGAATAATTTAAAACGATTTTTTTTTAAATCAGTCTAATAGCCTATTATGGTACCATATTAAGTCAAACGTAGTACAAACTTCTAAGTTTGAGGTAAAGTAAATTTTGATTTTAGGAAAAAAAATAGGAATATTAAATAAATATATTTCAAACTAATTTTGAATAAAAAACTTTGTATTAATTGTAAAATGTTTTATTAAAAACCCTAAAATTAAAAAAAAAATAAAAAAAAATAAACAGGAATAAAGAAAATTTGGATTTATTAAAGTTATAAGATATACTAAAAATCGAGGCTCTTAATTAAGATTACTTTTGCTGTTGTTTTGAGACTAAAAAATAAGAAAATAAAGTATAGTATTAAAAAAAACTAAAAATCCCGCTTTATAGCAAATCGAACTAAAAAGTGAAAAATAACTTTAAAGTATAAAGAGTTTGTGCTGCAGTGATAAAAAGCCCAATAATTAATTTGAAATAAGGGGGCGTCCATAAATCAGGTGAGGCATTTTTCAGGATTTTTTGACACCACCGCCCCCCTGGTGAGATTTTGTAAGATTTTTCTTAACTCCCTCCCCCCTTCCCCATTCTCAAGTGAGATTTTTTTAATTTGTGTTTTGGCTGTACTCGCGTTCGATTATAACTGTGCTGCTCTGTGGGGTTCGGAAAAATACGACAAACACTATAGGGTGAAATTTAGCCATACTTTAATTTAACTTTACTTTCACGCAATTTTATACCGTTTTCTAGAGACTACAGTAAAAAGCACAACCCGGCGTTGCGGTGATTGGCCGCTGGGCGCGTCCTAATTCCAATTTTGGCGGGCTTTATGTTAGTAAAAATTAAGATATTTTGAATTGTAGAATAAAGATATTTTTTATATTGTAATTTAATTCTACTGAATGTTTAAATTTAAAAACATAAAAAAAATTTAATATATATGTCTATTTTTTTTCATTTAAAAGTGTAATATACTATAATAGGGTATTTTCACTCAATTGATATTGATAATGTTGTGTGTAAAAATTAAAAGTAGAAACACAATTAAGCAAAACCTGCTAAATAACACGGAAAAATCAAACCCCTTACTTTTCTATTTAAGGTTTAATTATCATTGTAATTTAAATAGCCCGCCACTCCCTAACCAATCAAACCATGGATGCCAAGTCTGTTTAGGAACTATCGATATCAACAATCGTATTGATTTTAACGAAATGCTATAATGAAAATGCTTTTTAGACTTTACACTAAAACACAGCCAGACCCTAAATAGTTTCAATTAATAAAACATAAAAACTTACATCAAAATGGTTTTCACAACAATAATAGGCATGTCCTTTGGGCATTTTCTTAATACCTACAGCCCACCGGGGCTTTTCTCCTATCGTCTTGTTTTAGAAGAAATATTTTTGAAATCCTAAACTCCCCGGCTTCTGGTTTCCAAATAATAAAAAAATACATTTTTTTTTCTTTTTTGCATAAAATAACGGAAATTTACTCGTAAAAAGGCTTCATACCCAAGGAAAGTTTGGGATAATAATAACTATAGTAATAAATTGGAATATTTGGAAAGAACACCACTATTTACAAATTAGAAATTATTAATAAATATTAGAGGTTACAGGTTATACAGGTTGACATTGACAATATGACAATTGGCGGAAACCAAACTTTGTAGATGTTGCGCATATCGATATTTGATGACAGGCGTATCGAAAAACAAAAAGCTGACAACAAAGCAGAAATTCCACCAATAGAAAATTTAGGGCCGTGACGTCATGGGCCTACAAAATTCAAACTTAAAATTGATTTTTAAGGCGTTTCTGAAGGCCAAAAAAATCGGGAAAAAATATTTTTGGCCTTTATTTTCATGTGGCTTTGCAATAAGCTAATAAAAAAAATCATGAATGTGGAATTGAAATTAATAGAGAAGTAAAATATAATTTAATACTTTAGACCTAAAATGTTATGTAGACTTGTAGAGAATCCGAATAAAAATGTAGGTATACCTATATCCAGAATTCTAATTGTGATAATGTGTATTTAATTATTATTTATATTTGTATTAAATTGTTATTTGTATTTAATAATTATATATTTATATTATTTTTATTGCATGAAAATGTTGGGCTGGAATAAAAAATGTTTGTCTTAGATTTTAATGTCATTATTGACAGAACCAAATTTTTTTATGATAATTATAGGTATGTCAAAAGAAAAAATAATTTTTAAAAGGCAGACGTTTTCCATTCCATCACCAAACATCACACCTATTTATAAATGTTTCTTTTTAAAATGGGTGAATATATTGACTGAATACTGAATAAAATTTGACACTCATGTGTAACGGGGGGAATGGCATCAGTCGTAAACCCAAATAAAACACCAGATAGTTAGGTTTAAAAATAATCGGCTTTTTTTTTTTATTTAATTTATAAATTATTTTAAACAATTTTAAAAATTTTTGAATAAACTAATCCTAATAAAGCTAAAAAAAAATTCAATACAGATATAACAGCAAGATACAAATAATAAAATAGGTATATTGTGGGATTATATAGGATTATAAACATTGCTGGATAGTTTTTTTTATTTTTTACTTTTGGTTTTTTTGGAAGGAAAATATTCCTGTTTCTCCATTTTTCGCTTCTGTGTAGTTTTATTTATCTTCTCTTGAAATTAACGCACAGTTCCTTGAATGTCCTTCATAAACTCAGTAAAATTCTCGTCATCTAGTCCTTCTACAAAGTTTTGTAAGTTTTGATTGAAGGCTTCGTTTGCTTTGTGCCTGATCACCATCCTTGCATGATTTGCTCTTCTACCTTCTCTCTGATAAACTCATTAATTTCCTGTTCGTGCTGTGGTTTGATATTTGAAATTTCTCCCAAAGACTTGGCAACTTTATCTAAAACAGAGTTAGTACCCATTCGCTCCTCATACATTCTTACCAAGTGCACCATTTTTTCTTCTGACTTCGAGAAATGTTTGCTTCTTAATTCTTGTTCATGTCCAGCTTGTTTTTTCCCTAATAACTTACTGAAACTTGCCCATCAATGTATAATTTGTTAATCAGCCTGGAGGGACACACTCTTTTAATTTTAATTGTCCCACCAGATTTCTCCGTCCTTGTTTTATAGTTGGGCTTGTATCCTGAAGATATATTTATATATAATAGATAAGTATATAAAGGGTGCTTAAAACACCAGTAATATTTTAAAATAGCTATTGAAGAGGTTATTTACTTTCATAGGTAGGTACCTAAAAACCCAAACCCTTTTTGTGGTTACTTCTGTTACAATCATAATACAGGTATCTTATATTCCTTTTTCTGAATTGACCCAAAAATTTGTCTCAATTTTTTCTGCATCTTTCCATGTATCATATTCTTTTTTGCTAGAAAATTCAAAAGTCATTAACTCAATACTCATCTGGTGATTTCCTGCAAGATGTTTTCGTAATCCCTCATGACTTTTACAATTAGTTTCTACCTCACATAATGGACAAATAATATAACTAATTTTGGGATTCAACACCTCTATTTTATGGAATCTTGTGATATGACGATTCCTTAATCCCACATTTTTAAATCTTTTGCTGCAGATATGACACTCTTCTGATGAATTTTCTTTAGTCGACTTTGTTGAAGAGGATGCAACACATAAGGATGAATCCATGATTCCTTGCTAAAACAAGGTCTTGTCTAAGGTCTAAGGTTTGTTGTCAATGTGAAAAGAAAGAAAGCATCACATAACATAACCAAAAAACGTCAAATAACGCGCCAATAACTTGAACTTGGCTGCGCCAATCAGGACTCGATATATCTCGACCAATCACTACAATGCCGGGTTGTGCCTTTTACTGTCGTCTGTTTTCTACTAAAAAAAAAAACGTGATATTTGCTAAGACCCCTCCCTCTCTCCCAAGTGAGATTTAGATAGATTTAGCTTTAACCCTTCCCTAACTTAAGGAAATGTAAGTCCAAGAAACATCTCTTATTTCACCTGTATTTAACCACTTACAAAATAACTTACCTAAGAGTTACTTTTTCTGTGCCTAAATTTATGAGTACCCCGTATTCCCCTATAATTTTGATTATATTAATAATTGTCCACGAAAAAAGACGGTCTGCATAAACATACACGTTTATGCATTTTCCCTTGAAGGACCAGAAGGGATTTTTTGATTTATTATATATTGTAATTATCAATTGTTTATCAAAGCCTACTTAGCCGAAGCCTTTTAAAACAGCATGTATATTGACCAAGGCTAACTTGATATTTCTAGCGATTGTAATGGGTCAGTATCTTTCAGTTAGGAGTAGCTTTGGGAAATTTTTTGTAATAATTTTTGATTTTCCAACGTCAGAGAATGTTGCTTTTGTGGTAGATGGATAGAATATTTAAAAGTTATATTGGTCAGTGAAAGTTATAAACTTTTAAGTTTAACACAGCAGATAATCAAAATAAAATTTTGCACTAACAAAATTAAAAAAAATTGAAAATATTTAAATCTTCATTTTTTTTACATTTAATAAAAGGGTAAAAAGAACTAATATTATCAGTTACATTTTTTATTGGAGAGTTAGTGGTTTTTCTTCAATATTAAAATTAGTTAAAAAAATAAGCTATTTTTAAGTTTAAATATCTCAAAAACCGTTAACCTTTAATATAGGACATGAAATAAAAAAGATTGTTTAAAATTTTATGTAAAATCCAAATATCGAAAAATATACGGTGTGTTTTATTAAAAATAAAAAGTTGGCTTTTGACGGACAATACCCCAATAAACCTCTAACGATTTTATTACCTATTGTTATTGGGTAAACCCATTATTTCATAATGGCAGGGATGGGCCAGGTATTTCTTGAGTATTGACCATTAGGTATATAAATATTTCGGCTAATATTTTAGTGGCAGTGTTGAATAACCGTTTTTACTATGCGTTTCAAAAAAGTTGTTTTACAAGAATATAACTATGTCGCATCGAAATCATTTGTCATTAGATGCAAAATAGGTTGTAAAAAATGTGTATGAAACTTTAATCAGTAGAGGACTAATTAAACAAGAAGCTTTAGAAGAAACATGTCTACTTACAAACACTCCAATATCATCGATAAGGGATATTATTATTAGTGAATAAATGAACAAAAGAAAAAAACGTAGTGATTTTCAATCTCACCGTATAGACAGTAGTGATCAGGACCTAATAAGAAGGAAAATACATTGTCTTTATGAAAGCGGAGTTGTTCCTACCATGGATAAATTGAAAAAGAAGCTAGACGAAGACGAAACTAATATAAATATTAGCCTCCATAGAGTTGTTTTTAAAATGGTATTTAAATACCACAAAATAGACAAAAGACAAGTCGTAATGGAATCGCACAGATTACGCACATCAAGATTTAATTACCTTTAAGAAATTAAAAGATAGTAGGTTAGAAAACAGACCATCATTTACCTTGATGAAACATGGTTCGATACACACGACACAGTATCCAAAGAATAGGTTAATTCCAGTCAACACTGTCAGACAAAAGCACCATCAAATAAAGGAAAACGCCCAAAATTTTTCCATATAAACTGCTTGCTGTTGTCTGCAAAGAGTATTAAGGATTCTAGCTTGGATTATCATGAAGATACAAGTGCAGAACTTTTTGAAAACTGGTTTCAAAATTATCTTTTAAAAATATTTCAAACAACAGTGTTACTGTCCTGCAAGCTACCATAGCCGTCTGCTTCACAAAGCACCAGCTTCATCAAGCTCAAAAACTGAAATTCAGGAATATTTGTTAGAAAATGATATTTATTTTGAATTCAGTTACAAAAAGGCGCATTTGGAAGTCCTAAATTGATATGCAATTAAAAAACCATATGTATGTGATAATTTGGCTGAACAAGCTGGGCATACTGTCTTACGTCTTCCTCCGTATATGTTTAACCCCATAGAGCATTTGTGGGACCGAGTAAAAAAACAGAAAATGTTACACCTACTTTAGGTCTCAGTGTTATAAATTTGATACAAAATGTAATTACTAACATACCAGTTGAGAGTTGGAAAAATTCAATACAGCACATTATAAAAATTGAGGACTCTTACATTTCTATACAAAACAACATAAATCCTATTGTCATTAATCTCAATGATGACTCTGATAGTGAAACAGAATTATATTTAGATATTTATATTAAAAATGTAATTATGTATAGATAATATAGTTATAAATTTATTAAAACTTTTCATATATTCAATTTCTTAATGTAATTTTAAAAGTATACCTACCTAAATAAACAATAAATTATAAATTTTTATATTATTAGAGTCCGTCCCTAATGTTCTGTCCTTTAATACCTACTGATCCGCAGTTTTATTGTTGTCGGCAGGTATAATCCATAAATAAGGGCAAAAGCTAATACGGTATACTTTGAGACAAACTATACCTTCGGTAGTGGTACCTGCAGTAAATTGTCTTTTTCAAAATGTTTCTTATATTTAGTTCTAACTATCAACACGGTATTAATTTTTTATCTATAACCATTTGGCAACAACGCCGTGACCATTAGTTTCATTGTCACCCCCCGTTATAATCGTTTAATAATAGGAAATTATCCAATAATGAGGGCTTTCAATAAATAATTTTGTATATGTTATTAATAAAACGTTCAGTTTATAATACAGAACCCATTTCCCATTTATATAATATTAAAATTGTTTTATAGTTTACAATGCGTGTTAAAAATTCCCACCTTCCCCTAAAATTACTTTTATTAATAATTGAAATAGTCCATCAAGATAAAAAGTAATATCAACCGATAATATTAATATTAAAAACAGCTGGCTTCGTACAGATGACATTTGCATCGTAAAATAAAGAGAAAAACTCGGGGAAATTATGACATTTTAATGCAGCGCTCGTACGCGAGTCGTACGTCTCTCACGGGGGTATATTCAAATGATTGCTGCTAAGTAGCCATAAAGATTGCAGACGCGTACACTTGGGCTGTGATATAAAGAAAACAGACATGTTTATACATAATATCCAGGGACGGGGAGATGCTGTTTTGCTACATTAATATCCAGAAAAAATCCTTGCTTTTATATCCTTTTCGTTTCCCGCAAAAGGCCAAGCCAGCGATAATGTTGAAAGTGGAAATTTTATAACAAATATACATGTCTCAAAATAATACACAGAGCAACAACAGATTCTTATCAAAATAATGAATTTACGTAAACTTGCCCTTATCCCAAAGTTTTATAATAACCAAGATACAGGGTGTTAAACTTTTAATTTTGTCTTTTGTTTTTTGTAATAATTTTTAACTAAATGAAATAGCCATACAAAATTGGGGATTTGGGGTTTTTGAGGCGAAAATTTAAATTTTGTCCATGTTTTTGATGTTTCTTGTAGAGGGCGTCCAGCTACAGCCTACGCACTTGTTTTAGAGACATAACTTTTTTGGCTTGGTATTTTGACCTGTTTATTAAAAAATAAGTTACTATTATTCCCTCGGCATAAAAATGTATTCTCCATTTATGTCTGTAGGAGCAAAATAAAATTTTAGAATTTTAAAGGCACTTTAAAAAAAGACCCCTCCACAAATTTTTTGGGGTGAAAGGATGATTGAATTTTGAGGGCCCGCAGCTGAAATTTTTTAGAAAAACATTTTTGATTTTTTGAAAATTTTAAAACGCCTTTGATCAAAAAATCTTCCGGGCACAAAACCCGAAAACGCCTCCAACCCCCCAAAATCCGCATCAAAGATCACTGGGAATTTGGGGACCTTTAGGGTACATTTTTTGGGTAGCTGATTCCGAATTTTGCGGTCCCGCAGCTCGGAAATTTTAGCATCACCCCTAAATATGCAAAAACGCCCTTTTTAGTGTTTTTTTAACGAAAATCTTATAAAAAAAATTATGAAAATGCTCTTTAGGCACCTAAAAAATACTCCCAGGGTACGTTTTTTGGGTCGCTGATACCAAATTTTGGGATCCCGAAACCCTTGAACTCCCAAAGGGGGAAAAACGCCCTTTTAAGGAGTTGTCTTTTAAAAAACTATAAAAATATTTTTTAACCACCTAGAAAATATTCTCAGACTACGTTTTTTGGGTCGCCGATTCCGAATTCCGGGATCCCGCAGCTCGGAAATTAGGGGTAATGCCAACCTAAAAATGCAGAAAACACCCTTTTCAGGATTTTTTTTCAACAAAAATTAAAAAAAAGAAACTTATGAAAATGCTCTTTAGGCACCTAGAAAATATTCCCAGGGTATGTTTTTTGAGTCGCCGATATCAAATTTGGGCGTCCCAAAACCTTTGATCTCCTTAAAAGGGCAAAAAAACCCTTTTTAGGGGTTGTTTTTATAAAAAAAAACTTATCAAAATGTTCTTTTGGCACAGTATATGCTCTCAGGGTACGTTTTTTGGGTCGCTATTCCGAATTTGGGGATCCCGACACCCTTAAACCCCGGAAACAGCCCTTAAAAGAAAAAAAACACCCATTTTAAGAGGTTTTTAAAAACAAACTTATGAAAATTTTATAAAAATTTTTTAATATTGATAAAAAAATTGTATTTTTCAAGACATTATATTAATTAAGGAATAAATTAAATTTTATTGAGTGAAACAAACCCCCATCCCTTAAATATCATACAATTAAAGAAAAATGCAAACAAAAAAAAATTGTGCCTTTTGCCTAAAATTTTAAATAAATAGGCATCTTACGACCAAAAAAAAATTCACTTCCCTAAGGGATTATAAGTACCCTTCGCACTTCTTTTGGGGGCTTAAAAAATATCCGATTGGAATTAAAAGTAAAACACTGAGTTTAAAATAATTTCTTTTGTATATTTTTTTTTATTTTACCAAAAAATTTACTCACAATTTTAGGCAAAAAGCACAAAAGTTTTTTGTTTGCATTTTTTTTGTAGTAAAGTAATATAAGGTCATGAAAAATACAAATTTTTATCGATAATAAACAATTTCTATAAATTCATAGGATTATTCCCTAACAACCCCTAAAAAGCGTGTTTTTTGCCCTTTTAGGGATGACGCCGGAGCTATAAGGTTTCGGGATTCCAAAATTCGGAATCAGCGACCCCAAAAACGTACACTGGGAGTATTTTCTAGGTGCAAGCAATAAATT
>JAHBCN010009887.1:0-33641 GCA_019359885.1 Listronotus oregonensis
CTGTTACAAATTAAAGTCATGAAAATTACCTACAGACTGGGCTAACAACTCATATTTCGTACTCAAGTATGATATAAAAAATCTTGTTTGATACATTTCTCTGAAGGTTCTAGACAATGTTGTAGGTTCAATAAAAACTTATTCTTGGACTTCCATTGTCTTTATTTAATTTTTTCACAATGATACTTGCTGTTCGAAACGTTGTGAAAAAATTAAATAAAGACAATAAAAGTCCGAAAAGAGGTTTTTTTTTGTTTGATACATGTTGTGAAATCAGTGTTTTAGATACTTGACCTCTGACTTTTGTATCCCTGAATCTTGAAATTAACCACTCCAGACCCGGCACTGCGGTGCCGATTTTTATTTACAATATTTCAAAATGGCTGAAAAGTAATAATCTATTTTTCATTTTTTTAAGTACTGGAAGATTTTTGCAAAACAGACGCTAACTGTATGCTGGAAGACGGATCGTATGCTTTTTGTACAGATGGTCAATGTCTATGTAACCTCGGTCTAAGACCGTCTGCAGACAGAAAACGATGCATACAGGCAAGAAGTTTGGGACAAAACTGTACAGACAATTATCAATGCTCTCTTATAGAAAATAGTGTGTGTAGAGAGGTGTGTAGATGTGCAGTAGGATATGTTGTTAGTAGGAATGGGACTATGTGTTTAAAGGGTAAGCTAACGGATTTCTAAATTGTTCTGTAGCTTTTATATCTTATTATTATACTTACCTGAAAATACTACATTTTCAACTGTGTATAAAATACAGTAAATATGACATTTTCAGAACAGCGCACGGATTTTTTTCCCGATCCCTCTTTCCGTGCGCTTATACAAAAATCCATCCATGGAAACTGTTCATAACAACGATTTATTTATTAATGACATATTTTTTTTCTGTCAGTGAAATTTATGCCATTTTCAAAAAATGAATTCAGATTTGGAAGAAAATCCGGATATTCCCGATATTATATTACAACAAGCGGCAGAAGTGAGTGCAGATTTACTACCAGTGAAATCCAGGTTAAGATATGAACATGAATATCACATTTTTACCGAATGGCGGACTCTGAAAAGAATCAAAATTGTGAGTGACGATATTCTCTTAGTTTATTTTTCTGAAAAAGCCAAATCTATGAAGTCATCCACCTTATGGAGTCGATTCTCCATGTTAAAGAGTTGTTTGGCAATAAAAGAAAAGACTCAGAACCAATATCCAACGCTTTTTTGAAACGACAAGCTGTAGGATATGTACCAAAGAAATCCAAGGTTCTTACATCAGAACAAGTAACCAAATTTTTATGTGAAGCTTTAGACAGGACAATATCTACTAGCAAAAGTAATTTTAGTGTTTGGCATCTTCGGCGCATGCCGCAGAGATGATTTAATACGTTTGAGTTTAGACGATGTGGAAGATAATGGGCGTTTCCTTGTCGTGTTCTTACGAGATGGAAA
Source organism: Listronotus oregonensis (assembly GCA_019359885.1). NCBI lineage: Eukaryota > Metazoa > Arthropoda > Insecta > Coleoptera > Curculionidae > Listronotus > Listronotus oregonensis. The sequence continues at coordinate 1,462 of JAHBCN010009887.1, forward strand.
AACTCACAGGTCAAGAAGTTTTACCATTACCAATGAAAATTGCAAATTCAATCCCTGTACACTTTACCGTAAATACGCAGATCTCCGCCCTAAAAATATGGAGAGTAGAAGATAATTTGTTGCATACCAAAACCAAAGATGTTACGCTCAACATGTTGGGTGCCATACTATCAGTGGTATTCTAAAACTTGTTGCAAAATACTTAAAACTAAAAAATCACGAAGAATATACCGGACATGGGCTAAGGCGTTCTTCGGCTACCATGTTGGTAGAATGCGGCGGTGATTTGCTCACTTTGAAAAGACACGGAGGATGGCTTTCTTTCAATGTAGCAGAAGGATATATAGAGGAGTCCATACAAAGAAAAATTGAAGTATCCCAAAAGTTGTTTAGGCCTTGTAACTTGGAAACTACAAAATCTGTAACAGTCAATCAAGAGAACCAAAACATACACGAACACTCCGCTTCAACATCTTTAGTTCAACAAAAAGAAATACAAAAGGGATTGAGCTTCAACAATAATACGAATTGTACAATAAATATAACCATTAATCATAACGGTTCCGTTCAAAATTAATTTTCTTAGATTTAATTAGCTTGTATTTTTTTTGTGTTAATTTGTTTTACTGTTTTAAAAAAAAAAAATAAATAATCGCAATTTTCTTAAATCATTTTTTGCAATTATATATATATATATATATATAGATTCTAAATTTATTTCCCGGTCTCTTTTTTTAAAACGCCGAGCTTTGAAATTTATTTTTTTTCGGCTAAATAAAAAAAATTTTTTTCAATCGTATTAATCTTCCAAATGAACTTTTTTTAAAAAAAGATAAACAAAATATATAGCAAAATATAAAATAAATTTACGAAAAGTGGTTTTTTGAGTCTTTATAAGAAACATAATCAATTTTTTTTAATTTTAGTACCATAATTATTTAATTTAAATTTTTAACATTTATAAACCTGGGTTTTTAGAACATCTTGAAACATAAATTTAATTATAATCAAATTTCAAAAAATAGGGTATTATCAACAAAATTTTTTTAATTTTTTTTTTTTTTATTGTCAAAAATAGTTGTCTGTTTAAAAATTTAGTTTTTTAAATATTTGGGCTTTTTTTATATTTTATTAACAATAATTTAAAAATTTTAAAAAAAATAAGGATGGAAAAAAAAAAATTAATATTTTTTGTTTTTAAGTTTTTAAAAGTTAAAAATTATGCAACCAAATCTTTCTTTTATTCATGCAAATAAGAAAAATTTCACCATTTCTTTTTTGTTTGTTTTTTTGTAAAAAACCTTGAAGCAAAATCTATGATGATTGGTCATAAGGACATGTTTTAGAACAATGTTTTTTATTTCTGGGAATTCCGTTTTATTTGGAATTGGAAAAGGGAAGTTTGTCCTTAGTTTTTTGCATTCTATGATTGAAGAAGTAAACCATTGTTTTCTCTTCTGATCTTTTGTCCGGTTTTAATTTTTAAAATTTGTTTTCCACTTTTTAAGGCCGTTGTTAAAATTTTTGTTAATTTCAAAAAGTTCCGCAAGGGGGGCAGTAAAAAATAAAAGGGGTCCCTCATTGATAAGGCATAATTTAAAAGAATTAAAGTTGGTTTTTAATTAGATAAAGATGAGTTTCAAACTGTGCCATTGTTTTTGCAGATTGAACTTTTTTCTAAATTATTTAAATTATTAGTATTTATAGAATTTTTTTCAATTTTGGATAGTTTCTAATAAGAAGAGTTTTTTTTAATTTTTATGGAGACAAAATTTTTGAATTCTTTTTTAATGCGGGTATTGTTTTTTCGGTATGAATTTTAATTCAATAACAGTTTTTTTTTGATTCAGTCATTAATTGTCCCAAGTTTGGTCCTTGTAGTTCACGTTCATAGTGAACTGAATTTGTTCCGGTTTGCATATTTAACGCCAGGGGAACAGAAACCTTATGTGTCGCCCACATTTTTAAAAAAGGTTTTGGGGAAATAAAAGTCACCAAAATATTTGAGGGGCAAATGTGTTTTATAGGTCCCAAGATTTTTTAAAATTGGATTAAAATTTGCAAAAGGGTGTCAAAAAAGTTCTATTTCCCAAAATTTTTTTGTTAAATTGGTATTTAATTTGGGAGTGTTTATAATATTTTTTTTTATTGGGAAGTTAAATATTACTAATAGGACACTGTGCCGGTAAACAATACAATAATTTGGAACCCGATAATTGTTTTAAATTCCAAAAAAACAAAAAAAACTGTCTTTAGTAAAATAAATGTTATTATTGTCAATGATACTGAACAGTATCATATGACAATAATAACATTTATTTTACTAAAGACAGTTTTGTGTTTTCTGAATTTATAAACAATTATTGTTACCACCAAATTATGTAATAATTAGCCTGACGTAGTGTCACTATATAGTAATATTCCCTACTTTCTAATAAAAAAGTATTATTAAACACTGGCCACAAATATCACATATCACCAATTTAACACAAAAACAATTTCTGGAGATAATAGAACTTATTTTTGACAAAACCCTTTTTGCAAATTTAATAATCAATTTTATAAACAAATCTTGGGTACGCCTATGGGAGCTACTTTACCCATTGCCTACAATATGTTATGGATGACTTGCTAGAAGAATGTATCCCAAAATTGTTTCCAGCGCCTTTTAAAAAAAATGTCGACGACATAGTAACTTCTGTTCCTACCAATGGCGTTGAAGAAATACTAAACATTTTCAACAGCTATAACAACAAAATTCAGTTCACATAGAACGTGAAACTAATAACATTTCCCTTTTTGACACTAAACTAATAAGGACAGAAAACAATGTAATAAGGGAGACTGGTATCAAAAACCAACATATTCTGGTAGATATATGAATTATCATTCATACCACAAAAAAAAAATGAAAATCAATCTTATTCTAGCATTAAAAACAGAATACAAAAAATTTGTCATCCATCATATATTAATAAAAACAAAAAAAAAGCTCTACTCTATCTTATTAGACAATGGCTATCCAAAATTCTTACTTAATAAATTTTTAAATAATTCTATAAATACTAATAATTTAAATAATAACAATAGAACAATAGAAGTTAACAATCTGCAGAACAATGAACACAGTTTGGCTATTTCTCCAGAAAGCTCATCTGTTTTATCTAATAATAACCAACCAACCAACAATTCTAGAAATATTACTGCCTTATCAACTGAGAATCAACCCTCTTATTATTTTTCACTACCCTATTGCGGTGAAACTTTTCACAAATTAGCAAAAATTTTAACTAAACATACAGGCCTTAAAATAAGTGGAAAAAAAAAATTTTTTAAAAATTGGAAAACTTTTTCCAGGCTAAAAAAAACAGATAGAGATTTAAATAAATCGAATGTTGTTTACCCCTTTAATGCATAGAATGCAACAGTAACTATATAGGACAAACTTCCACTGTTTTTTAGCAACGCATTACCAGACATAAGAGCGATTGCAGACTCAATAAAAAAAAAGTACCCTATCAGAACATGTCCTTATGACCAATCATAACATAGATTTTGCTAATGCAAAGGTACTTAACCCCCGAAAAAACAAAAACAAAAGCAATTTTTTTTAAATGGTGGAGATTTTCCTGGATAGTTGTTGCATGAATAAAAAAAAAAATATTGACGATCTTAAGCATAATTTATTCTAGCCATTAGAAAAAAATTTAAAAAAAAACAATAATTAATTTGGAAAGATTTTTTTTTTTTTTCCATCCTTACTTTTTTTAAAAATTTTTTTTTTTTTTTTTTAAAATTTTGTATAATAAAAAAAAAAGAAAGAAAAAAACCTAAATTTTTAATTTTAAAAAATTTTCTGTAAAATTTCCAACATGCACACTTTATACATATTTTTTTTACATAATAACAAAAAAAAAAAAAAAAAACCACAAAGGAATTTTGTCCTGGGTAATACCACTACTGCTATTGATTTCGATATGTATTAACTTAACAGTATTTTTTCGATGTTCTAGAAAACACCAGGATGTATAAATGTTAAAAATTTAAATTAAATAATTATGAGTACTAAGATGTAAAACAATAAATTGATTATGTTTCTTATAAAGACTCTAGCCTTAAGAAAACTCACTTTGCACGTAAGTTTTATTGTTATATTTTCATATATTTTGTTTATCGTTTTTAAAAAAATAAGTTGCATTTGGAGATTAATTTTTGATTGAAAAAAAATTTTTTTTTATATTGTAGCCTTTAAAAGGAAAATAAATTTCCGAAAGCTCGGCGTTTAGTAAAAAAGAGTTTTACTTCAGCCCTGGACCGAATCCCCAAGAATTTAGAATCTTTGTATTCAACTAGTCGGTCGAGATACCCTTCCACTTTTATATATATATATATATATATATATATATATATATATATATATATATATATATATATATATATAATACCTAGGTAAAAAAAAAATATTGTTCATTACACGTCCAAAAATAAATTTTCCCGTTCTTGCATGACTTCCCCTGTTTGGCTGCGCCTCATACGAGAATTTGTCCCGCGCGCACGGAAAAATCGTCATTTCCGTACTGGTAATGAAATATACTTTTTCGCCAATTGTAATTATACAGAGGTGTTTCTTGTTAACCGAAAAATTGCGGAAAATATTAATTTATTAGGAATATATGCTTTGGCAAACATTTAGTTTTGCTTATTATTATATTTATTTATCGCTACTATCGCAAGTGTTAAAACGAATAATTAAGAAGTTAAAAAAAATGTCACGGCATTAATACATCTCTTAACACGTTCGCGCACAGTACGGCTGTAGCCAACAAATTCCATTCCCTCTTCTGGGACAGGACGGTTATAGCAGTCACCTTTATTTCCTCTAATAAAAACCCGACTGCTTATACCGTCAACAAACTATATAGACGTATATGGGTCCTAAACTAAACTGTCCTTTCAAGCTTGCCATAATCCAAAAAAACTGTCCGAATGGAGGCGAATTTTCGATGGCGCGCAAATTTATCAACAGATTAGCTCCTGTATTGTTATGACGGGTATTGCCGTTCAGATTTACATTAAGTCCCCATTAGTTGGTTCTGTAATATTCTGTATAATTTAATATAATTTTTTAAAGGTAATTTCAAAATTTTAAATTAATTAAAGGGACTGCAGGCATTAAAGCCGTACAAATTAAAAAATTTAAAAAAATAAAGGGTGTTATTTAAGGTTTGCAAATAAATTTTGGGGTCGATTTTGCGAAAATTAATAAAGGGCCCCTTATTTTTAAAAAAATTAAAAGTGAAAATTTTGTTTTTTTTTTTCTCCTTTTTAACCAAATGACGGGTTAAAATTTGGATCTGGGTTTAAATTCGTCCACGTTTTTGTTTTTTTCTGTAGGGGCCCCGGGTTGGCCTACTTTTTAGTGAATTTTTAAACTTGAAATTTTGACCGTTTATTAAAAATAATTATAAATCCATCTGCATCAAAAGATATTTATTTAAGTCTCTGGGGAGTTTTTCGGATAAACACACTTTAAGGATCAAACAATTTTTTTATGGAAATTTTTGGGCCCAAATTTTTAAATTTTTGGAAAATTTTAACACGATGATCAAAGGTTTTTCGGGGCACAAAATAAAAAGCCTCCAATCTCAAAATCACCTCAAAGGCCCCCAAATTTCCCCCCAGTGACTTTTGAGGGTGATTTTGGGGGTTGGAGGCGTTTTGGGTTTTGTCCCTAAAAGACTTTTGATCACCGTGTTAAGAACTACCACTATGCAAAGTTTGAAAACAATTGGCCAAAATTCATTTTCCATAAAAAAATTGGGGATCCTTTAAAGTGTGTTTATCTCGAGAACGGCTACTCCTAGACACCCAAATAAAGTATACATTTTTGATGCAGATGGATTTATAGTAACTTATTTTTTAATAAACAGGTCAATATTCTAAGCTTAAAAAAAACGACATCTAAAACAAAGGGGGAGGCCGGGGCGCCCTCTATAGCAACATCAAAAAAGTGGACGAATTTAAATTTCGCCTCAGAAAACCCCCCGATCCCAAATTTTGTACCGCTAGGTCATTTGGTTAAAGAATAATTAAGAAAAAAAAGAAAAAAAATTAAAACTTTAACACCCTGTATCTTAATAACTAAGCATTTTAGGGCCCACGTTTATATGAACTTTTCGACTTAAAATCGATCCAGGAATGCCTCCTTCAAATTATGACATACCATTAAGTAACACCCTGTATACCTATATATAGGTAGGTGGTAAAAATGTATGATGGAATACTGAAATACTATTTTGGTGTATTCCTGTTAGAGAATCAAATTTAAAGATTGCAACGCAATATCACGCAAGCAACGTAAAAACCTATGAATAATGACCCGCGAGTAATGAACTATTATCATCTATTCAAAAATAGTGAATAATGAACATGTTATTAAACGACGTGAAAAAAATATTTAATTAAACAGAACATTTAAATCTCTGGAATGGTATTATTTTAATTTCACTTTTATTTTATTTATAGTTTGATGAGGCCTTAAAAAACGAAAAATCTCTTTTTATCATTAATATAAACTAAACCGATTGCTAATCGATTGAATTTTTTAAAACTAATAACAAGCTTTAATATTTGTTTTCACTTTTAAAATTCCGAATAAGTATTAGGCACACTCGTACATTATGTATTTCTCGTTTTTTTTTTTTAAATAAAAAAAAAAAAGAAGAAATCGACAAAAACACAGGTAATTAAAACATAAATTCTGTCCTTCATTAAAATAATTTTTCCCCAAATATTTTATAATTATTCAAACTTTCAAGTATCAAATTTAGCGTACGCCCATGGTCGAGGTGAAATTCTCGCTTCAAGGTCCCCGGGCCAAATTTCGTTAAAACGGCGAAATTCGACGGAAGTTATGATTGTTTTTATTTATACTTTGGTTTCTATATTATGTAGTTCGGGGTGTTCTTTAAAGGTTAGCGCTAAAATCTCAAAATCAGTAAAGTGTGGAGTTTGCCGGTTTACAGTTTAAGCCAACAAGAAATATTAATTAAGTCTCTATAGCCTGAATCTCCTTATTACAGGGTAATTTGCTAGCTCCGATTTTAATTTGGCAAAGAAGTTGTAGTTGGAAGCTACATTTGGGCTATAAGTGGGTAATTTTCTCGAAATTCGCCCTTTTAAAAAGTTTCCTTAACAGCAACGGATTAAACGGATATATGCACTGGCACTGGCAAAATATAAAGTTTTTTCTTGTTTCAATGTCAGTAAATCTTTTTGGCCCTTTGCTAAAAACATCAGTCAAAAATGTTGTACTTATTCTTTTCCACCCCTAACCTTTAAAAACGAATTTGTTTCTACCTCTTAACTAAAAGCCTTATTCTTTATTAAACAATTTAATGCTAATCCTACCGTGAATCCTTCTGTTAAATGGCCTCTCGTAATAGTTGCTTCTATTCTTTATGATAAAGGCTTTTTTTCTGGAAAGCTGAAGGCCAATTTGCAACTTATCCTTAAAAAAACTCTTTAAGTCTTCCTTTTAAATATAGAACCCTTCTCTCAGATGTTTACAAGGTAATGGAAAAATTGAAAATTCACTAATTCGCAAATTTGAATCACCGATCATTGTTCTTGACATATCTATAAGCCTTTTTTCCAGGTCTGTCATAATTCGCTCCTAAATCCTTCCGACGACGCGACGTTCCACCTTAACTTTGTTCTTGGTTCTACAGTTGTCTTTGCAATCGATGGGCAGTACTGGCACCAATGTTATTTTTTTCTTCACATCACCATTTTAATAGATTTTGGGTTAATTTACTCTTTCACGATCAATCACACTTCCACACTCTAAGCCCTATTAATGACACCATTTTACCAAGAAACATTCCTTTTTTGTCTCACAAGCTTTATGGGACCTGTCGCTCTTTAATAAATATTTTCAAGAATTAGGCAATATTATTTTTCCCCCTAGCAGCTCCCAATAGAGCAACACAAAGTCCACTTTCATGCATCCCTTTACAGTCCATTTGGAGATGAGCCGAACTTTCCATTTTGTTTGTTTCTTTATCCCTAAAGTATCTAGAAACAGAAACATTTTATTTGCAGAATAAGCCTTTCCCTCCAAATTTTCAGGTCTTGTGGTAATAATCTGCCTCTTACTTCACCTCGAACACCCACAGTACATGGTACTTAGGCTTAAAATTTGTTTAGATGGAAAAATTTTTGAACTGGTAAAATTTTAAAATATTAAAATATTTTAACTACTTTTTAGGTACCGAAAAAATTTTTAAAACCCCCTCATTTCAAAATGTAGCAGATTGTATAAAGGAGTTTGAAGTAAACCAGGAGTAAGTGAAAAATTAAATGTCCAAATTAAGCGGTAAATTTACTGTAAATATATTTTTATTATGGTTTTGCGTAGCCTATTTAAATTATTTTATATGAAAATTTTGTCTGATTTTTTAATATTTTTTTTTGTTTTGTATTCTTTTTTAAAGTAAACATTTTTCTCCGTGGACCAAATATTTATGACTATTCCGTATATTAAAGGAACTTCAGAAAATATCCGCAGAATAGCGAATAAGTATAATATTAAAACAGCATTTAAATCCGAAATCACTCTCAGAAGTATTCTTACTAAGACGAGACCGGACAACAATGTTTTAAAAAATAATGGAGAAACATCACTAACCGAAACGTTGTGTATCAATTAACAAATAAAGACAATGAAAGTCCAAGATTTTAGTATTATAGAATTAGGTTGTTGGGAGCTAATAAGTTGATGGCTACAGAAAATCAGGGTAACTGGCTTTACCCATAGAAATAGAGACAATAATAAAAATGATGAAACTATACAATACAATTTTCTTTATTGAAAAACGAAAAATCACAAAGTTTTTAATAAACTTTAAATTAACAGTATAACAAACAACAATACTTTTTAAGTACATGTCTCACTATTTTTTCGGTCCATTGTTAATTGAACTTAGATCATTGAAACATTAGGTATTAGTCATCAATTTGTATAATATATTAATTAAAGTTAGACTTCTTGGAAACTAAATTGCCTATAAAAACCAAAAAATAGTTGTCAGAAAGAACAATGATACCATTTTTAGTAAATAATATAACCAAATGAACATCGACAAAACCGAATAACCAGAACAAATTAAGTATTAAACATTAAACAAAAGACAATATACGTGGTCTGTAGTATTGTCATGTTTTTTAATGACGGAAATAATACCATATATTTATAAACGTGGAAAATATTTGGCAACACCCTCAGATGAAAAGGCCCATTGGGATCTTGTTTATTCTAAAAGTATTTATTTTAGGACGAGTTCGTTCTTAAAATGTATGTTTTGCAGATTTCTAGTTCGGAAAATATATAATTTAAATATTAACTTTTTATAAGAAATTAAGAAAGTTATGTTTTGTCATTGTTCTTTCTGACAATTTATTATTCTAATTGTTTTTTGCTTTTAGACGCGTTCGTTTCCAAAAAGTTCTTTCTGTCTTTGTGTGTACAAAACATCTAGAAGTACTAAAGGTTTAAATTTTGGCCCCTTTGTCCTCTTGTACCCATCAGAAGAAAAATAATTATGTCCACTTTTCTTGATATACTTTAACGTTTAACTACGTGTTTTTAAAAAGGCATTAAGAATAATGACTCGGTTCAATGAGAAGGTTAGCTCAAACATCATAAAAAATATTTCAATTCTCTAAGAAATAAAAAATATAAAAAAAACATAAATAAGAATATCACAGAGTGACCTAACTATCTCTACAAAGCTTGGGGAATCTGTGATAACACATGGCCTAAAGTATTTAATACTAATATGGCATTATTAATTTTAAGTAGAACGTAAATATTTTTATATACAAATATATACAAAGTGTACAGATACAAATATACATGGTTAAATAAATTTAAAGCTCACCATTAAATTTTGTAAGCATACAGTTACATAAATAGCACCATCCTATGTTGCTCTAAAAAGTGTTATTTGCCATTTAAAAGCGGAAAACGCGTCTTCCGAATATATCCTAAAATATTAGGAATTTATAAAATTTTTAAACATCTAATAACTAAGCACCATAATGCATAAATATACGATTTATTCTGTCAATGTGTCTTTTGCCATTTCTTGGTAAACTTCTCATTTGTTTAACCCTGTATATACGGAGTGTCCTGAAAGATTTTACCAATAACTTTAAGATAATGTAATCTCTGTCAAAATATTGCAATTTAGGAACATTTACTTTAGTCCAAAAGTTAGTAATAAGGGAGATACAGCATGTTAAAGCAAAAATGTTCGATTCATTATCACTATTTTAGCTGTTTTTCCAATTATGGTAATTTGTGGATTTTTTACATGGCGAATAATATTCCGTGCTTAATTTTGTTGTTACTGTATAAGGGCGCTAATTGCGCTACCCTTAATACATTAAAAAATATATGCCTTTTTTGTTTGTTAAATTAAGGCATATTACGAAGAAATATTATTCCCTATCTTCTTTACATCGAAATTGTTTATTAATTTATGGCCTAAGGTGAATGTTCCTAAATTGTAATATTTTGACCAAGTCTACATACCATTAGATACTGTTACTGATAGGTCCCTTTCGAGCACCCTATTTAAAATCTTTTAAGACCCAAATATTAAACTGTACACAGAAAAGAAAAAAAAACACCTTTATGGTTTAACAATACACGAAACACTGGTTTAATAAAAAAAACAAACCATAAATAGTGCTACGAATGGTGAGTAAATCATTATTGGTTTTTCCTAAGCTATTAGTATACCGGGTGCCCAAGAGTTTATTTGCCGAATGCCATTTTTTATTTCTATATCAATATTAACGAAATTCGATAGGGTTTTTCTTTAACGAAACGTCATTTTAATGCATAGCTTTTCCGACATCCGGATTCACCGGAAATAACTGGAAATTTTAATATTTAAATGGGACAACAAGTATATTTTTAATTTTTTTCTAATGCACCATTTTTATAACGAGTTTTGCTCAAATTTAATTTTTAAATTATATTTTAAGTTCTTATCTAGAGTGCCATGATCATCCTAAAATTATTTCACATACCCGTACGTGATAAGTAGATCAAACTGCTCACTTTTAGTAAACATACTAATTTTTTGTTGTTAATACTAAATTTACCTTAAAATTATTTTTAAATCGTAGGAGACACGTCAATAACACAAACCACCTTTTTTATCCGTCTAGCTTTAAAAGGCACAAAAGCTATTGTTTCTACGGCACACTATCTAGGTGATGTTTTCATGGCAACTATGATTTATTGCGACATACGGGGTATACCATATTCAGTACAAAAATAGATTTATTACCTACATAATAAAAAAAATTAAACCAAAATAAAGAAACGTGTTTTACATTGTCGGATTCGCTTTAAAAAACTGCATTTAATAATTTTATGAAAGTAATATGTTACTATTGTAGTTTTTGAGCTTTAAAAGATAAAAATGAGTTTGTATTAGTAAGTAAAGAAGGTGGACTGATTCTGGTATGATCATGGCGCTTTAGATGAAAAAATTAAAATTTAATTTTTAAATAAAATTTCGATAAAACAGACTTAAAAATTACGCATTTGGACGTTAAACAATCTGTAGCATTCAAAGAACAAAAAATATACAGGGTCTCCTATTTAAAAACCACGATTTCCAATCATTTCCGGTAAAATCGGAAGTCGGAAAGCCCAATAACGTTTCTTTAGAATAACAACTCTACCCAAGTTTCGTTCATATTGATAAATAAATTAAAAAATGGCAGCCGAAGAGTAATCGCTTGGGCATCTGGTATACAAGATGGTTACCTTAGAAAAAAAGTGCGATTCTAGGTACATTGCAACTGGTTGCCAAAGCTGTAGACTGATCATTAATTCACAAGGAATATTTCATCTTATAGTATAATTTCTTGTAATGATGATGTAAAACTGTTGATCAAAAACTTTTACTAATAAAATAACTTAAAACTCTCTTTTCTTTGAATCGTATCAATAATGGCAAATTTTAGCAAATGCAGTTGAAAGATAATGTCAATTTAATACCCTACAGATATTGGTATTAGTGAAACATTCTAGGTCTTTAAACCTTAGCAATAACAATACAAAAAGTAAAAAAATCTCTACTCGAGAGTAACAAAAATAAATATCTTTTTTAATATTATAGAAAACGGACAATGGTATATCCAGCAGCATCCAAATTATGTATCTACTTTCTCTGGAAGTCTTCTAGGTGTTTAAGTACAGACTTGTGCATAGTAGGGTCAGCAGCAACGGAAATGAAAATTTATGTTGATATCTTGATAACGCTGCATCTAAAAAAAAAATAATAACACTTGATAATTTAGGATTTTAAGACACCCACGGTAAGTTAGTACTTGGGCATCAGCCTTTGTGGACGGTCCCAAGATAAAAAAAAGACTTACGCGGTAATATTTTTTCTCAAGACAAAATTTGACTTCTCGAGACAAAATTTGATTATTATATAAGAAAAGTAACCCTTTCTTAGTTCTGACTAATTTTGTGTAAGTTACAATCAACCCATTAATTAATATGTAAGAAGGAAACCGACATACCTCTAAAAGTACCCTATTTGTTTTAATTTATTTTCAGGAAAAGTAATGTAAGCTAAAAAATACATTAAAATTTGTTTTTTGCTTAAAATCAAAATAATTTAAAAATCATAACACTCCATTAATGGGTCAACCATTTTTTATTTCGTGGTGTAAAAAATATTTAATAAATATTTAGTAACTGTTTACGTGGTAACACCTCGAAAATATAAAAATTTTGTTGGTCATTTTCTTAAAACTAAGTTTTTTGAGTAATGTTACTTTTGTTTCGAGGCGACACATAGATTAATACGCGTTTGTGACGAGAACTAAGGTGGGATACCAATGTTGAAGAGCTTTAGAGGAAGTTGATGACAAACGATATCGAATGCATTTGCCAGATCGGTGTAATACAATCTACTTGATATCTGTAAGTTAGCCAGAAAAATAGGGGTACCTTTGCATAAGTTCCCAAAAAGCTAAAAATTTACATAAACGTTAGAATACCATATAATAAAATTGTGAAAAGTCCCCATCGATCCCATGTGTGCAAAAAATGTTATACAAGGTCAAAGTTTGAGAAAATTAGTTTTTTGGATTTTTTAGCGAAACGGTTAGTTTTATGATAAAAATAACTTTTACAAAAATTGTAGATCATACAATTGTTTACAAAAATTGTTCACTACACTTGTTTCCTTAAAATGGACCATTTTTGGGAAAAATATTCTAAAACTGACTAAACTTTCATTCTCTATACTATGCATGACTACACTGCCTATACATATACATCATTGGACGCATAATATAAATAAAACTATAAGTCTGCGTGACTAATACATTAATATTAAATGATAATTTTGAGAATATGAACTGAAAAAAAACTCAGTCCCTCATATAATGTGACCATGTGGCCTTAAGCAACATCTATCTACTGCTCAATTCTTGTCAAACATTTATAATAAGTCTCGGTTCATAACAATGCTAAAAAAAATTACCTCTCTACATATTTAAGTAAAGTTACCTAACAAGGTACTTATCATAAAAGCTGCAATTAATCAATTTAATCCAACTGATCCAAATGTTGTTGTTGGTGTTACTTACTGCTCGAACTTCAATTTAAAAAATAAATAATTTTTTAAAACTAGGCAATGCTCAACAACCATTGCAAATATTTTCAAATTCGAGTTTATGAGCTTTTAAATAATTTGAAAAACAAGACTTAATTTCATCTGCTAAAGTTTGTGAAGATATCAGCTCTACTCCAGAATCTTTAATTACCCACAAAATTCGCTTTCTTTTTACAGTATATGGAGCTCCAAAAAAAGTTAATTGCATAGATAAGTTTCGTTACTTATCTTTTGCAAAACTTACTCAAAATAAAAAACGTGTGCAATTAGCTTGCATTTTTCCAACCTCGTCTTCTGCTCAACAACAATTTTATGGAGTATATTATAAGGTTCAAGTGTGGCTTGGTAATCAACTGAACCCGGAGTTGGAAGGGTTGGAAGCTAATTGATAATGTATGGGAACCAATCCACATACTACTTCCACCTGCATCAGAGAAGCTCCCTAATACTACTTTCTGCAACTGCACAAAGGGGTGTAATTTGAAATGCGCTGCAAAAATTTGGTTTATTTTGTTCATCAGCATGCACCAGTTGTCAAGGCCAGTTGTGTTCAAATGTTGAATTTCCAACAGAAGAAGATCTTTACATCAACGACGAAACAACTGATGTATCGCCGTTTAAACAATTTACATTAACTCGAAGAAGAAGAAAAATAAGAAGAAGGAGATGGAGAAAAAGAAGAACAAGATATTGAATGAGAAGACTGTTTATTCTACTAGAATTTAATAAAATATACCGTGGAGTAGGACTATTGCGAAAACCACGTTAAAAAAATACTCATCAGATACACTACCTCACAGGTGGCGTGGAAACGTGTGTAGTATAGGAAATAAAACTTCAATAAATTTTAGAATCGCTTTTTCTCAGAAATGGTTAATTTTAGAAGAAAAAGTGTAAGAATAATTTTTGTGGACAATTGCGTGGTCTGCAATTATTGTCAAAACTATTTTTATCATAAAACTAACCGTTTCGCTAAAAAATCCAAAAAACCCATTTTTGCGAACTTTGACCTTGTATAACATTTTTTGCATACATGGGATCGATGTTCATGTAAATTTTTAGCTTCTTGGGAATTTATGCAAGGGTAAATGTCAGTTTTGACCGGATATGCTAGGTTTGTTATTGTTGAATACATCTCGTAGAAGCCCTGCTGTTTAGAAATGATGTAGTGCTTAAAGATAATTTATCAGTCAGCATTGATTCGAAAACCTTATGACTTGCTGGAAAAAATTATTGAATTCCAAGATAGTTAGTAATGTAGCACTATCCTTTCAAAATTGTAAAAGTAAGATTTCACAGTGTGAGATCCAATATAAATTATAATATAGTATAAGTATTTAATATATATATATAGATATAATATTATATATATATATATATATATATATATATATATATATATATATATATATATATATATATTATATATATATATATATATATATATATATATATATATATTTATTATTTTATATTATATTGATATTATATTATATTATATAATATATATTATCTTTATTTCTTTATTTTATTTTACTTTATTCTTTTCTCTTTTACTATATTAGTTATTTAATTTACTATTATTATTTTTATTCATGTAACACTTGGTATGTTGGCTAGCGTTAATTATTACTTATTCATTTTAATGTTTGTTTCATATTATTTTCTTTGTGTTCTTTTTTAGGTGCGCAACTTTTCCTTTAAATATCAATAAAATATATATTTTTCCTATTTATGTTTTTCTAATTCATTTTTGTAAAGTATTTTATATTTTTGTCTTTGTCATGTTTTTTTTTAATTTAAGATAGTTGTATAGCAGTAGTTTCATACTCCAATAAAATATTATTTACTGTCATTCATAAATGCAACACTATTATTATTACCTTATTTAGGTTTAATTCTGTTTAAAGTTGTTTTTTTACTTAAGTTAGTTGGACTCGGTGTTGTTTGTTTTTTTCTTAATAAAATTCTGCCCTGAAATAGACATATTTCAAGAGTTAGAATGTCGCCTATATCAACAGTTTGCAAGTTTAAAAACAAACTTGCACCAAAATTTTATTTGTCGTAAACAACGTTTTATATATTAATGTTAAGATTTTTCCTTTTAAAAGCATACTGAGCATCTTTTTTATTTTAGGAATATCTCAGAATACAAAACTTTTCCTGTTCTTTATCCCTGATTTTCTAGACACACTGTATATTTGTTTTGTAGTATTTAAATAATTGCATAATAGCAATAAAATCGTACTTTAGAATCTAAAATAATTACATTGTGTGTTAATAACGTTGTGCATCAAAACACTGTTTAATATTCGCGTCACCTTTTAATTGCATTAATTTTTACCTGGAATTTTTTTTATCAACATATAAATATATTATAAAGAATAGAGCATAATGTTGCGTTAAATGTCTTACAAATCAAAATAATCATAGACATATAATTAAGAACTGGTTAGTCTGATCAGAAAAGGTTCTGCGTACTTTTTAACAGCGATCAATATGTTAAAATAGGCTATTTGAGAATGAGAAAAATAAAGTGTCAATTACTGTTATCAGTATAAATTAAAAGTTTAAAAATGGTTATTTATTAACGTAAGTTGAAAATAATAATTAATTTATTTTAAAATCCGTAAATAAAAATGCATTTTTAAACGTTTGTCACGTGACACAAAACGCTCCTGATTGGTAGAGTTTATGATGACATCACCTGCTTGTAAACCTCGTTTGCCTACTTATATATTAGCTTTCGAAACTGTTTTAATTAGATTTTCCTATATGATCCATTGTTTTTGGGTGATTTATTTGCAATATTTTTCAAATTCTGTTAAGTACTTTTACCTTGAACAACGATTTTGTAAAAGCCGACAGCGGAAACCTGATTGTGAATAAAAAAAACATTAGAGGTATTATAACCTCAAATCAATAACGAAAATATTTACATTCTAAATGTAATTAATTATAACAAAATATAAATATTATGTTTACTTAAATCGAAATGGTCTTTACAGAAGAAAATATTTGTACTATTCGCTATGTTATTAGGATCCCTCCGAGAAAGTTGCAACCACTTTCGGTGCACTTCGACATTCTTTGGAACACTTCCAAATAGTTTTTCTGGAGTTTTTACGACGTATTTGTACATTTTGGAACTGCACACCATTTGTAACTCATTTTGTTACATAAATCACTGATAAAATGTAAATCCAATAGCACTTTCGTTTTTTGTTTGCAAAAATGTATGTGAATGATATGTGCCACAGATCAGAATCACGCTATTTAAATATTGAATTTTTAATTTCATATTTTTCAGCAAATATGTACCAGAATTAAAAAAAAAACAACATTTACTGGGTTCCTTAAACTCTACTACATAATATAAAATGAATTTTAAAAACCAAAGAGAAATAATTATTAACAAAAAGGAAGAACTTAGTGATTAGTACCGGTACTGACCCCGACAGGTCGAATTGACAAATTGAACAATTTATAAACAGCAGCGGCAACACTACGTCGACAGTATGGCAATGAAACAAGTCAAAACAGTATGACAATGAAACAACTCAAGGTTATAGATTTCCAAGAAAATTCACCATGGGTACTGCTTTTGGTAGCCAATCCAGTTGCCGCTGTGCCAAAGGTACTTAGACTAGTATATTTAGGATTTAAATCGAAACAAAACTCTCTTCATTTAAAGACTTTAAAATTATGATAGAACAGTATACAAAAAAGGTAAAATATATATTTACTTTGCGATGACAAATAAATTGAAAATCAGCAAAAATACATTAAATTAGTACTATTTTATTAAAGTCTGCGAATTATTATCCGCAATATGAAATTAAACAAATTGAATATTAAAAGGATTTTAAAAAACCGAAATTCTTTATCTCCCCTATATTATTTTCTTGAAATAAAATATTTATTCCTTCTTGCAATCATATTTTAATACTACAATGGGTTCTTTGAAATATTCGCGTCTTGTTTTATCTAGCCATACATCAGCAAAACAATACATGAGCATATTATAAAAATAAATTTATTTAGTGAACAAATTTAGACAATTATGACAACATGTAGCGAAACCAAGCTTTTCCCAATGTGATTAATGTGGACGTAATATATCAGGTTGACAGGTATGAAGAAATTTTTTGCCATGGTAAATACAAATAATTATTTATATTTTTGGAACAAGTCGGCATGGCAGTTAAAAAACCTTGGATTTCTTTATTTCTAAGAAACCAAAGCAAACTGAAGTCTATTACTATATGTAATAATATATATAATATATGTATATATGTAAAAATAATATGACTGTTTCTTAGAATTACTTTTTGTTTATTGTTTAGTTGGTAGACCTTTTGCTTTTTATGTTAAACAAATTTATGTTTTTAATGTTGAAATAAATAGATGCATATGCAGGGTGATTCCTAAGTTAAGGCTTTTTTTAACTGTGTATAAAACTCGAAGCAACTTTTTTAAATAAAATTTGAAAAAAATAACAAAGCTACATAAATTTATTTGGAAGTGTGTCTTGTGCTTGCCTGGCTATTTAAAGATAGTTTATGAATTAGTCGTATTGCTTTTGCCGGACGAGGCGAGGATTCATTTTAATTTTAAATTATTGTTAAATCGCGAAAATGGCACAATCCGAAAACAATGAATACGTGGATATGTTCCTCATTTATGGAGAGTGTCGTTAATCTGCAAACTTTGCTTCGAGATTGTACGCGCGACGGTTTCTATTGTGGGCTCATTCTGGACCCAAGTACTCCGATAATTGCAGGTCAGGTCGGTTTAAGAAAAAAAAGTGTGGACAACATTGCGGAAAAATCTAGTTTAACGTGTCTAAGCACTACAGCCCGAAGACTTTTGGGCGGTGACAACTTAATTAAGACAGGACCGTATTCGACACACTAAATCAATGTAAGTTCCTTATTTTTTAGTATTTAAAAAAAAGTTATTTAAAAAAGTTGTTTATGTTAATGAGTTTTATATACAGTTAAAAAAAGCGTCAACTTAGGAATCACCCTGTTTAAACAACGAACCTTAACATTAAAAATTATTAAATGGGACTATACCGACATACT
Organism: Listronotus oregonensis; assembly: GCA_019359885.1. Lineage (NCBI taxonomy): Eukaryota > Metazoa > Arthropoda > Insecta > Coleoptera > Curculionidae > Listronotus > Listronotus oregonensis. Next base: position 20,264 of record JAHBCN010009887.1, read on the forward strand.
TGAACGGTCAAAATATTACTGTCAAGGTCGCCCCAAGTATTAAAATTTAGGTACGGATTTCTTTCTTTGGATGTTTATGTTTTTAAACATAACGAATAGTGCAAAAGTACATAAGAATATTTTGCGCCTATAAATGAAAAATGGGATAAGTGAAAAAGCGTGAAAAATGAGATATTGAAAATAAAACAATAACTAAAATATTTTAAATTAGGGAATTTTTTTCGAGTAAAAACCGTTCAGCATTGCCAAAATGTTGTAATAAAAAATTTAATTATTCTTTTATTAACAATACCTCATTTTTTACATTTTTTGACTTATCCCAATCTTCCAATACACGCACCAATTAAACGCAGGCAATATTACATGGTCATGCTCTAATAGGCTCATTAAATTTATAAAAATTACTTACTTATACATGTGTTACCATCTTCACTAATGTAAAAATTCTCATCCTCTTTACATTTGCATTTTTCGTATTTGTCTAAACCCGTACAATAAGCGCCCTCAATACAATGCTTATCGTACGTGCATCTTGAACCAACAACTAAAAATTATTATTTTATTATAAGCTATTAACCGGGAAACATTTAATTTATTAATTAATATTTCTAAAAAATAACAGCCAAAAAAAGACCAGAAATATAAAATAACAAACATACTTAGTTTATGAGGTAATTCTTTAGAATCGCGGCACAACTTTTTTGGGATATCCACTTTTTTAAGATATAAAATAAACATGATTATTTTGTCTTGAGTTGTCAAATACTTTCATTCTTAAAATTCATTGAAAATAAAATAATTAAAAAAAAAAATCTAAAATTTTAATTTTTCGATTAAGACAACATTTTTTTTTTGATAAATCCAAAAATTAATACTTTGAATGTTTTTTTTTTGTTTTGTTTGAAACAAATTTTTAAAGTAACATATTAAAAATATCTTCATTGATTTTTGGCGATACCTTGTTAATCAATAAATATACTTACATCCAATACAATAGGACCTATTTTCGTTGGGAACGTAACCCGGCCTACATTGACATGTCATATTTTTTGCACAAAAGTATCCTATCTTGTTGCAGTCCTTTACAGTTCGACAAAATTCATTTAATCCTAAAATTTAAAAAAATATAATATATACCCATATGCTTGCGGCTTTATTATTGAAGATATGAAAAAATTCTATAAAGAAAATTTATAGATTTTCACCTGAACTTTTCAAAAATCTTATTAGAAAAAACAAAAAATATCGAAAGTCCAAGTTGCATTTTTTTCAAATGGAACACCCTGTATATTATTGGATATTTAAAAAGAACTTATTTCCCTGATTTAGAAAATATATAGTTTTATACCTTTTCAATGAGCCGTTAAGGAAGTATTTAGGTTTAAAAATTGATGTTTAGATCTAGCCTGCCCTGGATAAAAGATGAAATTACACAATTGTTCTCATTTGACATGTAGTTATTTTATTATCACCCGATAATGATTTATATATAATAGGATTATAAAGAAAAGTGTGAATTTTTTAAAATAAATAATTCAAATGCATACACGGCATCTCCCAACTTGCAACTGCCACCAAAAAATATATTTGAAAATATCGAAAGGGGATTTCGACTAAGAAAATCAGTTAAAAGAAAGCCAAAAGAAGTTAAAAAAAAATAAGAGTTAGACACTATATTGTTTTTTAAGATAGCTAGTCCTACTAAGGGCAAGGTTTTTAATGTTTTTAATGTTTTTATTTTTTTAGAAAATACAACCCGTTCTATTCAAGATGCTTATAATTATTTAATGGTATCACAGAAAAAAAATCTAAAAACTCTTAAATCACATGGTTATTATCCTTACAAGATCTTGCCTATGCAAAAGCTAGATGATGCGCATAAGCATCAACGTGTTTTATACTGTCAAGAAATACTTAAGAGGGAAAATGTAAACCCTAATTTTTTTGAAAAAATATTATGGAGTGATGAAGCCACATTCACCACAGCAGGAGTTTTGAATAGGAAAAATACCCACGTATGGGCTACAAGCAATCCTCATAGTATTGCGGAAATAAAATTCAAGGCCGGAAAACTTTGCATGTTTGGTGCTGTATACTAAAGAATAAAATAATATGTCCTATATTTTATAAGGGCTCCCTTTCTGGACAAAGATATTTAAAGTTTTTTGAAAACGAAATAGAAGCTCTTTTAGAAAACTTGTCAGTCAGAGAATACTCTCAGGTAGTCTGGCACCAAGACGGAGGCCCGCCACATAACATAGCCCCTATGACAGAATTTTTGAACAACCGTTACTAGGATGGGTTGTAAAGGTATGGCAGCATTCAGTGGCCAGCCAACAGCCCCGATCTAACCCCATTAAATGCTTTTCAATGGGGTTATCTAAAAAATCTGGTGAATGCTGAAAGAACCACAAACTTGGAGCAGTTAAGACAAGAAATTTCCCAAGAAATCGAAAAGTTAAACAACGACCACCCAAATTACATTTTAAATGCTGTGAACAAATTGGAAAATAATTGGATGATGAATTTTAACTTTTTTTTCTATATGTTATACTCTGCATTTATGAGTGAGTTACTAAATTGTGTAATTTTATAAACGGCAACCCGGATCTAAATACTCGTTTTTAAACATTTTTAAACTTCAATATTTTTTAAACGGCTTATTAGAAAGGTATTAAGATATATATTTTTTAAATCAAGGAAATGAGTTCTTTTTGAATATCTAATAATGTACATACTATTTAAAAAAAAGCAACTTATGGAAAAATATTGGACTTTCGATAGTCTTTTTTTTATAAGATTTTTGAAAAGTTTAAGTGAATATCTATAAACTCTCTTTATAAATTGTTTTCATATCTTCAATAATAAAGCCGCAAGCATATGGGTCAATATATACGGAATGACCCTGTATGCGAAACATTTCATCGTATTTTTGCCCTTATCATAACTTTATTATTATTTTACATAAAGATATAAAATTTGGTATATAAATTCACGTAAGTATTGTTATTACCCATGAAAAAATGAAGAAAGTTATGCCAAGTATTTTAAAATTTTGCAATCTTATTGTACCTGATTTCCTGAAGTTATAATTTTTTAAGAATTTAAAATGCAGGCAGGATTTTATTTACTAAACAAAAAAAGCTACAATTACCTATCAGCAAAGATAATACTACTACGGATAAGATAAACCATTCAATGCTATATTTTTGATACCCCTAATGGACTTTGGCTAACGCGAGCCGATGTCCATCGAGAGATTTTCGCGCTATACATTTCAATGCTTGAACGAAAGTTAAACAGTGTTGCCGGCAGGCCTTTATTATTGGCGTGATGAAACGCGACTAGAAAATACACAACCCGTTTAGCCGCCCGCTTTCGCTACTTCGTATTCCGAATAAGGTACAAGCGACAGACATTGGCAACGTCGCACATGGTTTCGTACCTCGTTTCGCTGGGGCAGGGGTTACCGACTTAATTTTATTCGCATTTACGGAAGCATTGATATCTCCGAACTGATTCAGAGCGCCCCATTTAAATGAACCATCTATCCGTAGTAGTATTATCTTTGCTATCAGACATCAAACCGGCGCGGTTTAAGGGACATGAGAATAAGCATTTTTTAATTTCATATTCAGTAAAAAAATACTCCTTAATCTTTATACCGAACGGATATATGATTTTTTGAAAAAGGGTCCATTTTTGGAGTTTCTCCGGATTTTCTTGGCGGGAAATGCTCGGGGAAAGTTCTATAGAAAACCATTTTGTAGGTTTGTTAATTCTCTAGAATAGTCCCATTGACACCATTGCGATATTTCTAATAGTTTTTGAGTTTATGAGTTATACGCGAAAAACTAAAAAATTACCTTTTGTTTACAGTTTCTATTGTTTAAACAATTACTGTAAACAAGTTCGCTGGGGACAAACCCGGGGTTTTTATCTATACCATGTTTTAAAAGGTAGTACAGGTTGTTTCCGGCTAAATTTAAGTGTAAAGATAATCTCTTTTTTTGCTCTGTTGATAGGCCTAAGTAGAGATAATCTTTAAAGAATGTTAACTTGTCTGACACTTTCACGAGGAGGAAATTCAATTAAAATGCGTTGCGCTTCGACTTCGTGAGAGCCACCGTTGTTATATGGATAACGAGCAAGCAGTAATGTTTCTGATTAAATAACACATGCATCTAATCAGCACAGGTATTTTTTTTAGTTACTAAACCTATTAAAAACATTTTAATTTCTACTTTCGGGTAAATCAAGAAAACAACTTAAAAACAAATTAATATGTTTTTATTTAAACCTCAACTTATAAATTAAAATTGCTTTATCAATAAGAAAAAATGTTTATACATAACAGCAAGCAACTTACTGCATTTTCTTAACAAAAATTAGATTAATATTGCTCAAAAAAAAAAAAAAAAAAAAAAGCCAAAAACCCCTCACGTAATTAATGGACACTCCCTTACTTGATCAGTGACAAAGAATATTTTTTCATACTTAGCCGATTTCTCGAAAGAATGGGTGTAGGTAGAGATCGAACGCTGTTAGAACAACACCGATACGTCACGGTTTTATATCAGTTTGCCATATGAGGCCGTGACGTATCGGTGTTGTTCTTACGGCGTTCGATCTCTAATCATATCAATCACCGGCTCCACAGTTCCGCTATTACGATATAAGGGGAAAAGAAACAGATATAAAAGTTGGGTTAGCCACAGGATACAAGATACAACAACAACAGTGATACAACCTACGCCAAGCACAGCCACGGTAAGAAGTTCAATATTAAAATTAAAAAAACATTTATTTTAATTTGCCAGTAACATACGATTAGGCATTCAATCCCAGGAATTTGAATCCCGGGATTTCGGGACTTAATTTAATCGGGATGATTCTGGATTCCACCAAAATATTATGTGGAAATATTTTCTATAAACAAGTAACACCTTTCAAAAATCCTTTATTTTAGGTAACAACATAACATAACATAACCTAATACAAAATGAAAACGTGTATCTTATCCTAGTTTAAAGGAACAACAAAATTATTAAAGTTTAAAAAAATTTTCAAAAAAAAACGTTTAAAACAAACTTTTTTTTAAAAATCTCTTAAGAAAACGAGTTGATCTAGTGTGTTTCACTTAAACTAGACCTTATTTTTTGCATAAGATACGAGCTATTGAAAAGGTCCTTTCGGATTCGACGCTGGTAGGAAATCGTCATTAACATATATCAACTGCAAATAAAACCTCTTTCCGTTTTCAAAGAATTCCATTTCCTGAATATAATTTGTGATATGTTCATATTAATATTTCTCTTGAGGTTTGAACATGTACTTTTTCAGACATTCTAAATTTTTTTTAAAACCTTTTTCCCATCCTTTTTTTTAATTAAATCGGAAAGGGCACGTCATCTTCATCTTCATTCCTTCTTCGAAATCACATTTTCCACTCTTGGAGATGAACTAGTAGAGTTAAATATTTTTAGTATTTTGGATATTTGTTCAATTTTCTTCTTGTTGGAATTTAAAATATTCGCAAGAGGATTGTCTCACAGCGTGATTGTACTATTTTTAAAGCTTTTGTACAATATAAAAAATATAATAAGAAAAATTAATCCCAAACCCCGGACCAGTGGACAATAATCCGGATTTCGGGTCTGAAAAATTAGGGGATCCGGATCCGGAACCGACCCCGGGATTGAATGCCCTACATACGATCTACTGACCAACGAATCACCTCGACATGAGGTGGAGCTTATGTAATAAGCGGAATCACAGACTAGTCCATGTTTCCTGACGTATCCCATGTTTCTTTGTTACGTGAAATTAAACTGTTTTTAAAAAAAATAATAAATATAAAATAAATAAATACTCATTAGGAAACAAAGGTTTGAAAAAAACATTAACATGTAACTTTACTGTCCCCTTTTTTGTGTAAAAAAAGTGTGTTTAGTGGAATTTAATCGTTTTTTTTAGGAATGTTTAAGGTTACAAAAGAATATAAAGAAAATGTGGGGCCCAATATGAATTTAAGATTATTTGTTTAAAATATTAATTTTCTTTGAGTTTGTTGAAACACTGTTGAAAACAAAATAGCACGTTTCAAAAAGAGGTTTGTCCTTGAAAATAAGTTAACTTTCGTGACATAAAAAAGGCCTTTTTTACGGTAAAATTTTAAAAAACTTGATCTAAATGTAGACATTTTTTGAAAAAATATTTACGGCTCGGTCTCTGTGCAAGTAACGCCCACGAATTTAATATTCCAAAAGTTACAATGCAAACTTAGGTGTATGAACAAGATTATTTATCGTGGTTAAAATAAATTATTACCTTTTGATTTAAAGCGTTAAAGTAAACAAATCACGATTTAAATTATTATGCTTTTCGAATATACGCCGCTATTAGATATTTTTAGATAATTTTTGAACTGAATTTTCATTTTGTGTCAAGAATTATTTTTTAAAATTTAACAACTACAGCTTAACTGGTATAGACAATATAATTTTTAAAAATATTTAAACCCTCTAAACATGCCCCGCCGCTGGTTTTATTTAAGCCATATACTGACATAGGTCAAGTCAATGATCGATTTGCCTATATTTTGCCATAAAAGATTATTCGAAATCGATATTTCAATACTTTAAAAGTTATGGTTTTAACAGACACACACATCAACAGGATTTTTTATACTCAAAATATGTTTTTCGCATTATTGGGGTCAATAAACTTTTTTTAAAAAAAGTTATTTTACGAATTGTAGGCTTTTTAATTACGTAATTGGATACAAAAAGCAAAAGAAATGAACCATTTTCCTACCAATTTCATCAAAATGTATAAAATGACTTGAAATTTTGACAGTAGGTAGGGAATAGTCCAAGAATCAAAATCTATATCATGCCAAAGGGCGCCTTTACCTTAGAGGTGGTTGTCAAACCATCTCGGGGGTGGACTTTTTTTACATTTTGACCACTGGAATCGATAGAAAAATAATTTCTAAGCAAAAAATGTTCTATGCATTTTTTTGCATATAACTTCATAAGTATGCATTTTATCAAAAAAACCGTAAATAACAAGATTGTAGCTTGAAAAAAAAAATGTTTTTTTTTGTAATTGCTGTGGGACCAATACAAACCAAGTTGTGGTTTGTTAAAGGTTAGCTGTTATTCATCAAACAAAAAATTTTAGAGTTTCAAAGGCAAATAACGCAAAATCTACGTATTTTTCGAGGAAAACTAATAATAACTTTTTTGAAGCATTTGCAAAGACCTTTTTTTTAACAAAATGTGTCTACCATAAAAGTTAAGTGAGTTATGTTTAAAACAAGGTAAGATCAACATTTTTTGAGTGCAAAAATCTTCGTAAACAACCCCCTAATTACCACCCTAATTAAAATGAGTCGTAGCCCTTTTTCAATTCTCTTTATCTATGTATTATAAATACTTTCTAAAATTTTATCCGATTCAAAATCCTTAATTTTGTAAAAAATGAAGCTGCAAGTAAAAATCAAATTTCAGAATTTTAATAAAAAATTACCTTTTCTTAAAAATAACTCTAAAACTAAGGGAGATCCGTAAAAATTACTAGGGTATCAAATTGAAGCTTTTTGAATTGGAAATATTTTGCTTTTTTTAATTCACTGTATTACGGAAATTAAGTAAGATATAACGGTTTAAAACGCGTATGTATAGACGAGCACTACCTTGTTCCACCCCTTTAAAAGAGTAAGGATTTTCAACAGTTTTAATATATAGAACCTTATAGCTCTTGAAAAAAACCACCAAAATGATTCTTTAAAGAACTTTTTATCACAAAAACTGAAGGAGTTATGCTTTAAAAACAAATTTTTGGAGCGTTATAAAAGCGGTTTTAAAACAGGATTCTAAAAGCGATTCGATGCATTTTTTAAAAAAATTTTTAAGGATAAAAAATTACATAATTAAATAGCAATACATACTTTTAAGTAGTCACATTTTTTAATTACAACTCTGTGACAATATGTTAATGTTTCTAGGGTAAACAGTTTTTTTATTAAATCATAATAAGCGTTGATTTTTAAGGGTTGAAATATATTAAAAATATAATATATATTGCAATGAGGGGTAGTTTTTACCCCTAAAAAATAAAAAGCGACCTTCAGCATTATGGAGATATTAAAGAGGAGGGTAAGTTAAGCTTATTTCAAGTTTTAATGCAAAACCCTGTGATAATATATTCATTTTTTAGGGTAAATATATTTTTTAAATTATAATAGGGGTTGATTTTTAAGGGCTGAAATATTTTAAATAATGTTAAAAAACTCCTTTTTCAACTTATTTAAGTCAAATTTTACTCAACTTAAGGTTTAATGTATAGTTTTATAGGTTTAAGCAATAGAGGGTGGTTTTCACCCCTAAAAAATAAGAGCGTCCATTGGCTTGATATAGATTTTTAAGAGAAGGGTAAGTTAAGCTTAATTTTTATGCAAATCCAAACATTTTAAAAAAATTGCCAGGTTTTGCACTTTTTTTAGCTTCGTTTTCTGGACTTAATTTATTGTAAACTAGGATAGCCAAATAACCTAAAAAAATAATTTTATTTACACGTATTTATTATATACTGTATTAACGGAAAAACCAGACTAACCTATAAAATTACACATTAGATAAAAATTTGTGAAACGCTGCTATTCTGCGAAATATGTAATCCGATGTTGACTTTTCTGACAAAGAATTTTATTAATAATAAAACGTAATCAAATACACTGAACCACCCATTTTAATTTGTAAATTTTAAAAAAATATTAAATAACATTGTTCGTGTTTATCTTACACTTATCACTTTAAATTCTACAATTATTCAGTACACGCATAAATCGATTTTCTATAATTATAAGCCCCAGACACGCGAACTTATGGCAAAATATAAAAAATATAAACAAAATAAACGAACCATGATGTTCTTCAGCCAAAACCAAGGTGGTACCGCACGCTATAAGCAAAAACACGAGCACGACGAAATCGGTGCAGTCCATGACTAAACCAGTACTTTGACTCTTGCTAACCTTTTCTTTCATATTGCGAGGAGCCTGCCGACGCTGGTTATCCTTGGTAAAAGTTTGATCAATGGAATCATTACCTCTCTAGCAATTAACCTGAAATCACATATGGAAAATTAATTTTAGGCATAGAAAATAGGTAAATAATAAAATTGGTATTGTTAAATGATGTATGCGATAGGAAGAGGGTATTTTTTAATTTTGCTGGTAAGTCGTATAAGGACTAGTAAACTAACAATGATGCAATGAAATTGGTACAGTTAGGTACCAATTAGATTACAAACAAAGTTGCAAAAAAATATTTTTAAAGATTAAAAAAAACGAGAAGTAACAAAGGAAACTTTCAAAAATACATTTTATTTTTTTCTAAACCTCCTGAAAACCAAAAAGAAAAAACCACACCACTAGCGTAAATGAGTTTTTATCTTAAACTTTCGCCATTTAGCCATTCTTATATTTCTTATAAATTCTAAGAATTCAATACATGCATTACAAATTTGGGATACACTGTATCATACAGGTGTTCAATGTCTTAATGGTACACCGAGAAAAATGAGTTGTTATCTCAACACTTCCCTGAATGTCAAGTTTTAAAACGTCAAGTTAACAAAAAGATATTAAAATGAAGTATTTCAGTTTATGAAAAGACATAAAAACTTTTAAGAAAATATTTTGGTTCAAAATTCCCCCAATGTTGGTTTAATATTTTTCATAATAGAATTAAACCTTAAAATACATTAAATTTCCTGTGACTACCTAGCCCGACTACCACAAATTGTAATCTAATAAATTTTAAATGTTAAAATTAAATATTCAATTTATTTCAAAAAATGCAAATGTTCACTAATACGTAATGTAAGGTGTTTAACCAAACATCTGATTTGTTATACAAAATCAAAGATTTAAACTGAGAGTTTTAATTTTGGTTAAAAGCTAAAAATTCATTCAAATAAAAGGCGATACAAACGTGAAATTTAATTGGTTACAAATAACCTCGTGATGTGTATTTCTGGTCACCTAGGCCGCTCGTACAGCGTCGCTGCGTTGTTATTTTATTCACCGTTCCTCTTTCCCGCTGACCGACCGGCAACAGGTCTTTTCAAGTCGTTTGTTGTTACGTATTTCCTATTTCTTGATATTTTGTTTATGTTTTGTGATGGTTGTTGTTCAATAAGTATGGATATAACTAAAACATTATATTATATATTATATGAAACATCATTCACTCATCACTGGTGGGAATAAAGGATAAGAAATGGAGGGACTTTTACAGGCATGGGGTTTGAACAATTAATTCCTGTTTTCAAGGTAAGGTAAATTTCAGATTAAATAATAGCAGTCTCTCGTTATTTAGGGTTTTTCCGAACTAAGCCGTTGACGTATGCAGTAGGCAGAAGAAATAAAATTTATGGGCCGTTGTCGTTTAGCGTACATCGATTTAAAAAAATGACGGAACAATTGCATATACGGGCTTTTTTTGGATTTTTATGTTTTTTTAATAAAATTACATTTAAGTATCCTTTGGGATAGCAAAATACTACCGGAGAAGAGAAATTGTGTTTAATTTTTGTTTTTTCAACCAAATAAACACTGGATCTTGGAGTGAATTCAGTGTGGGCGGGGTAAAAACGTATAAATTGATAATTATTTAGAAACATAAACACAGAAACAGAAATCTATTGACAAAATACGCAGAAAATCGGGAAAAACAACTTTAATTTAAATTTAAAAAATATAGGTTAAAATAAATCTAATATCTGAAACACATTCTTTCTACATTGTCAAATTAAAATAATATCAAATGTTGCCGGTTAATAATTTTCGGCCATAAATTTGATTTCTGGTTCTTCTAAAAATATAATTGGGTAAATAAAAAAGCTGTTTTTCCAAAAAACTAACCAGACCGACTAGGGGCTCTTGAATTTGTCAAAGAGTTGGTCATGGTTAATTTTGGTTGTTAAAGCGGTTTTTTATTTTTCCCAATATATTTCAGGCGTGAAAATGCGGGCGTATTCGAAAAGACCCTGATTTGGCAACACTCATGACGTTCTGTCATAATGGGGAGTTTTCGCATTATATGGGAAAAATCAATGGTAATTTTAAATTTTTCAAATTAAAATAAAAAATATTAAAACACTTAATTTCTCTTCTCCGATAGTATATTTGCAATCCCTAAGGACACTGGAATATGACTATATAAAAATTTTACCATATAATCCAAAAATAGAAGAAAACCGTATATGCAATAATTACCAAAAGAAATTATTCAAAATAAAAAACACAATTTTTTTAGTAGGTTTTGAAAATAAAAAAACCCAAAAAAAATGAAATTAAAAGTCGAAAACACCATGTTTTGAGTTTAAGTAAAAGGTCAAATTTGGACGTTGTCGGATAAAAAAAGAAAAGGTTAAAATTCAGTTTTAAAGCATTATGGATTAAATAACAATACACAAATTACAAAAAAATATTTATTTTAATAAGGTAATTATCTAGAAGTGTAGGCCACCGTATTTTTTTGGGTAAAAAAAAAAAAAAAAATAAAAATATCAGACTTTTTTCATTTTGTTCACGCGCATTTATGATAAAGAAAATTCACAATTTAAGGAGGGGAAAAACCCAACAGAACAACCAGAACTAGGTAATAGTTTGAAAATTGTTGTTTGTTTGTTCTGGTTATTTTTTTTTTATATTTTGGTAAAGGGAAAAAAACAACTTTCAATAATAACAAATTAGAAAACATCTGGCCACGTTGTTATTCAACCAAAAACGCCAAACAAATTGCATCGTTTCATTTCTTTTTAATTTTTTTTTTCACTTTTTTCATTTTAAGCAAGGCCATTACTTTAGTATATTTTATATGGGAAATAAAGAAATTATTTTATTTTGTGATAAGTAGTGAAAAATTTTTTTCTGACCCTATGTGTTTTATTATTGTAACAAATAATGAAAACAAAAATTTTATCTAAACATTGCTGTATAAAAAAGATGTTAAACGACAACGGAACCAAAATTTATATTATTATTATTAATATTATATAATAATATATTAATATTAATATTATTACTATTATTATTATTATTATTTGGAAGTTTGGGGAAGTTTTGTCCATTCTAAAAGTGACAAAGCTGGGTTTTTTTTTAGAAAATGAAATATATTCAAATAACCGACCATAAGATTCAAAACTATTATTCCAAAATAGGACCCAGAATCAAATTTTGGACGAAACTTTAAAGTACCAGTCCATAAAAAAGGCTGATATCGTTATTATAGATGATCTCCAGAAACAAGACGATGATCCTCATATTGACGGTAAGTGAACATACTTGCTTTAACTTTTTTATTGCCTGTATATTTTTCTTATTATTATTTTTTTAGTATGAATCTGAATGTAAGACTGCATAACTTAAAAAATTAGTTTTTTAAGAATAGTTTTAAGTTGATATTAATAAGTTATCTTGTTTAAAGTTATTGTTTTAATTACCAAAATGGTCTATAGAAATAAGACCAATATTTATAAGATTGTTGGACTAAAAAAGTGAAAGAATGAAAATAAATTATTTAATAAAGAAAGTGTTGTTTTATTTAACATTCAACAATCTTATACAATATTCAAAACTTTTAATTTAAAACAATATATTGCGCAACTCAACATCCATAACAACAGTCAACTCATTTACAATCCTGAAAAATAATTTTGGCATTTCTTTTAAAATGCTAATTCATTGAATTAATGAATATATAATCAGGTGAATATATTTTTTTCTAACTAATATTCCTTAATACTTTCTTCAACATTCTTTAAATGTTAAATTGATTAAATTTTTTTTCACCCTGAAAGTTATGGTTTCTTCCGAACGACAGTTTCCAATTATTGGGCTATAAATTAACATTTATTTATGCTTCTTTTGACATTTAAAACTATCCCTTGTATTTAAAGTGCAAAAACTGTTAAATAAGTTTTTTTTTGTTGTCTTAACACTTTTTTTCGGGGTACAGACAGCGTTTTTCCTGGCGACTTTTGTATTATCTGTTGACACAGAAGACCACTAAAATTTGTGGATGACTTAGGTTAAAAGTTTTGTTTTGGCCTTCGAAAGTTACCATGCGTTTTAGAAGCTACACAGCTTTTTCGTAAAACAACCGGGGAACTCATCCCACCGTCTAAAAGTGCCGTTTTCGAAGTTGTAAGGTGATTCCTAAAACCTTTTTTTTGAACCACATGCGGTAGCATTACCTTGCGGCGGTCAAATAACCTACTTTGTAATAAAAAAAAATGGCTCTGACAAAAATCGGTAAAACCTTCCTCGTCATTTTTTACTTTCGAGTACTCAGATATACGCTTA